>CAJQZM010038881.1:0-64154 GCA_907164665.1 Colias nastes
CGCGATGGGCTGGGAGCTGGCGGTGGTGACGATGGCGGTGCTCGGCGGCGTCAACATTCTCGGCGGGTCCGGCAGCATGGTGGGCGTGATTATCGCCGCCTTCCTGATGGGGCTGGTGACCTTCGGCCTGAGCCTGCTCAACGTGCCCGGCATTGTGATGTCGGTGATTATCGGCGCGATGCTGATCGTGGTGATTTCGCTGCCGATTATTACCCGCCGGATTATGCAGCGAAGACGGATCTCATAGCCGGGTGGCACTGCGTTTACCCGGCCTGCTTAACCGTAGGCCCGCGCAAGCGCAGCGCCGCCGGGCATAAAATTCACAGTAATTAAGGAGAATTATCATGAGCTTTATGTTGGCACTCCCCAAAATCAGCCTGCACGGCGCGGGCGCGATCGGCGATATGGTCAATCTGGTGGCAAACAAACAGTGGGGAAAAGCGCTGATTGTCACCGACGGTCAGCTGGTGAAGCTGGGCCTGCTCGACAGTTTGTTTTCCGCGCTCGACGCCCATCAGATGTCGTATCACCTGTTCGATGAGGTATTCCCGAATCCGACGGAAGCGCTGGTGCAAAAAGGCTATGCGGCATATCAGGATGCGGAGTGTGATTACCTGATTGCCTTTGGCGGCGGCAGCCCGATTGATACCGCCAAGGCAATCAAAATCCTCACCGCCAACCCCGGTCCGTCAACCGATTACTCCGGCGTCGGCAAAGTGAAAAAAGCGGGCGTGCCGCTGGTGGCGATTAACACCACCGCAGGCACGGCGGCGGAGATGACCAGCAACGCGGTGATCATCGACTCCGCGCGGCAGGTGAAAGAGGTGATCATCGACCCGAACATCATCCCGGATATCGCCGTGGACGATGCCAGCGTGATGCTCGATATTCCCGCCTCCGTGACCGCCGCAACCGGCATGGATGCCTTGACTCACGCCATTGAAGCTTACGTGTCCGTCGGCGCGCACCCGCTGACCGATGCCAACGCGCTGGAGGCGATTCGCCTGATCAACCTCTGGCTGCCGAAAGCGGTCGACGACGGTCACAACCTGGAAGCGCGCGAGCAGATGGCTTTTGGTCAGTATCTGGCGGGCATGGCGTTTAACAGCGCCGGTCTGGGGCTGGTGCATGCCCTGGCGCACCAGCCGGGCGCGACGCACAACCTGCCGCACGGCGTGTGCAACGCCATTCTGCTGCCGATCATCGAAAACTTTAACCGCCCGAACGCGGTTGCCCGATTTGCCCGCGTGGCGCAGGCGATGGGCGTTGACACGCGCGGCATGAGCGATGAAGCGGCCAGCATGTCAGCCATTCAGGCGATTCGCGACCTGAGCGCCCGGGTCGGCATTCCGTCCGGATTTAGCCAGCTCGGCGTGACCAAAGCCGATATTGAAGGCTGGCTGGATAAAGCTCTCGCCGACCCGTGCGCGCCGTGTAACCCGCGCACCGCCAGCCGCGATGAGGTCCGCGAGCTGTACCTGGAGGCTTTATGATCCGCAAAGCGTTTGTGATGCAGGTAAACCCGGACGCGCACGAGGAGTACGCGCGTCGCCACAACCCGATCTGGCCTGAGCTGGAGGCGGTACTGAAAGCCCACGGTGCGCACCACTACGCCATTTACCTCGACAAAGCCCGCAACCTGCTGTTTGCAACGGTGGAGATTGAATCGGAGGAGCGCTGGAACGCGGTAGCGAATACCGACGTCTGCCAGCGCTGGTGGAAGCATATGGGTGACGTTATGCCGTCGAACCCGGATAACAGCCCGGTGAGTGCGGAGCTGGAAGAGGTGTTTTACCTGGACTGATGAATACTCCCCCTGGAGGCCGCTCTACGGGGAGGCATTTTTCAGAATTAGACATGCATTTCATCCGTTTACAGCATCTCTTCTTCATGTAACCATCCTGATTAACCTTAAGATAAGTCAGGTTTTAATGATGGATTACTGGCGAAAGCATTTCAACGGACAACCTCGCGTGACTAAATTATCCGATCACGTCAGATTCTCCGCATTTTGTGGCAGGGTAACCCTGCCACTTGCCTTTAGATGAACCATACATTTTTCCGGGCTGCCCCATTACAGGGTGGTACTGAGTTAGCGTATGACACTGCTTTACGACTTCTTGATTAACAACCCCCAACATCATGGATGAATGCACAGAATGGGATTTTTCAGCGTGTATAAAAAATAGACGGCGCGGTTAACCGGGGTTATGCCCGCTGGGGAAAATGGCTCTGGGGAACACTTATACTGCCGGTGGTGGTTTATCTTGGCTGGTCGGTGTGGGCTGCGGTCTGGGGACCACCGTCAGGGCCGGTAACGCTGATTATTCACAGTGAAATTGACAGGCCAATAAGAGAGTTTAGCGTAAACGGCGTGGCGGGGGCAAATGCATTTGCTTATGGTGGCGGTGGAGCAACCTGCTGCGGCAGCATAAGCGGGGATAAGGCAGAAATTATCTGGACTGTAGATTACACACTTGCGCAATACAAGGCGGGGGTGCGATCAGAAGTCCACAAAAAAATATTGCCCATGCCGCAACGTCAGTGGGGAGAAAATTACCTTCATACCTATTTCCTGCCTGAAGAAAACGTCCGGTTATGGTGGAGTACCGGTTTTAATCATCCTGATTCTCGCGATATTAAAGACCAAACCTCAGAATTAAAAAAGGATAAATAATATATGGATATTGAAAGCCTTATCGCCGCGGCAAATCGGGCCCAGCAGGCAGAAGATGCTGGTTTAGGGAACTGTTCGCGGATATGGCATGTTGGCTTCTTCTTTGACGGTATTCACAGGAATATAGAACAGGACGCAGCAGAACGTCGACTTAGCAATATTGCTCGTTTGTTTCGTGCATTTCCTGATGATGCGCAAAAAACAAGTAAAGAGTACTACTCAAAGTTTTACATTTCTGGCCTGGGTACCCCTTTCCATGAAACCATTGCTGAAAAGCTTCACACCATCATGGATGGCGGCCTGGACAGCATAACGGATAATTTAAAAGATCAGCCCGGTGAAATGGCCAAAGAATCGGGTGTGGATTTTTTAAAAGGCAACAGCTGGTACGAGATTTTAAAACATCAGGGTAAGAAACTCCTTAACCCTGTGGAATGGAAAAATCTGGCCTTCGACACTGCAAAAAATGCGGCCAAAAAAGTCAGTATCGAAGCCACCCCCTGGCTGCGCGATAACCCCACAATAGCGGATATGCTGGTGACTGGCGCCGATACCCGTATTGTATCGACCAAAATAACGTTTGAAGAGGGATACAAAGAAGCCGTTAAAAAAAGCCCGGTCCCCGTTAAACTCATTTCTGTCTCCCTTTTCGGTTTTGACCTCGGCGCTACCTTGGCACGTAAATTCCTGGACAGTCTGCTGAAAGATATCTGTAAGAAAGAGGGGGATAAATACACCTACCATGGCATACCCGTCGATATCGTCTTTACCGGCCTGTTTGACTGCTCGCGACGCACGTCGGCCAGCAACAACAACGGCGTGGATTACTTTATCTCTGCGTTTGGCGGGCCGATAAAAGGGATTAGCGTGTTGCTGGGAGACAAGTCCATCGACCAGGATACCCCCTTGCCTGAGTCGGTAAAGAAAAGCCTGCATCTGGTTGCCGCCCATGAAACCCGCGTCTGGCGCTGCCTGTACCGCACCGGCAATAACCCGGCGCACAAGGAAGAACTCTATCCCGGATGCGCGGAGGATATCGGCGGGGGCCTGAAACCTGACGAACAGAAGCCCAGTGCGGAGCTTTGTCGCGTGGCGCTCCACAGGATGTACCGTGAGGCGGCCATGGCGGGCGTGCCTTTCCCTGATTTTCAGTCGTTAAATGAAAGCAACCCTGTTGTTGCCGAGTATTTCATCGTCCAGGACAACGTCAAAAACCAGTCCGTCCTGCAGTGGGCAGAGGCGTACCAGAGCGCACTACCCTTTACTTCATTAAGCACCGCATGCCAGAACCGTCATCTGGACAGCTATATCGACTGGCTGGGCCGTCAGTACTATCAGTACCGCACGGAATGCATGAAATATGAAAAACATCGCGGGGATACGCTGGCCGCAGCTGGCGCATCGGCAGGGTTTGCTGGCATCACGCAGGAGGCGAAAGAGACCGCCGGGCAGTACGCCAGTGAACTGGCCGTATTGCAGCAAAACTGGGGCTGGCTTGATGACGTGAAGGATGCCGCCATAAGAATGCGAAACAGTATGGAACAGGACCCCAGGGACAAACGCAGGGATATCGTTCCAAACGTATATGGACCCGCGCTGTGGCGTGCGAAGCGGTTTCTGGAATACTTCCACGCGGCAAATCTCGGTAAGCCCCGGCCATTACCCCTGGATACCGCACCGCCAGAAATATACGCATGGTTCGTTCACGATCTGCAGACGGTCGACAAAGGGGCGGGTATTTCGCAGGACTTTTTTGCGATCCGCTCAATGGAGATGCCTGAAGCCTATGTCATGCTGCCGCATTCGCGGCAGCACCCTTCCCTAATTCACCTCCACCGCGCCCCTGCCAGCAGCAATCTCCCGCCTGCCACTCAGCGTAAATGCCGACACCACCGTGATCGCCAGCACGAAACAGCCCAGTATCAGATACGTCTCCTGGAAGTCGACCCGGTCATACATATTCCCGGCAAAGGCGGAGAGAAAAATCGCCGCCGACTGTTTGGCAAACTGGAAGCCAATCAGGTAGATGGTGGCCGACAGGCGCGTATCAAACACCCCGGTGATGTACTTGAATGCCCCCACCAGCAGGAACGGGACTTCCAGCGCGTGCAGCATCTTCAGGGCAATCACCTCCACGGCGGTGGTGGCAAACGACGATCCGATAATGCGCGTCGCCATGATCACCCCGGCAATCAGCAGCGTGTTTTTCGCACCGATGCGGTTAATGATCCACGGCGAGCAGAACATGATGATCGCGTTACAGATTTCCCCCGCTGTGGTGGCGAAACCAAAGGCGCGGGTCCCCTCCTGCGGCGTGGCGAAGAAGGTTTTGAAGAAGGTAGCAAACTGCTGGTCGAAGACGTCATATACGCAGGCCACGCCAATCACGTACAGGATGAACATCCACATTCTGCGCTGGCGGAACAGGTTGAACACGGTTTTAGCAGTGATCTGCCGCTGGTTCGCGCCCAGGGCGTTCATGACCTGCGCCGTCTGGTTGGGCTTCGGTTTCGCGACCACCAGCAGCAGCATCAGCAACAGCGCCGCCGCCGATCCCATCCAGAAAACATACGACGGATCGATGCCGAACAGGATGCCGCCCGTTGAGGCGCACAGCCCCCAGCCGAGACAGCCGAACATGCGCGCCTTGCCGTACTCAAAAAAGCTGTTGCGGCTCACGCGTTCAATGTAGGCCTCAATCGCCCCCGAACCCGCTGAGAAGACAAAGCCGATATACAACCCACCGCTCAGCGCCCCCAGCCAGATATTGGTTTTCAGCAGCGGGGCGAAGACGTACAGGAAGAACGGCGCGAACAGGAACAGCAGCACCGAAATGATCCAAAGCAAATGTTTTTTCAGCCCCAGCTTGTCCGAAATGACCCCCAGCACCGGCTGGAAGGCAATGGCCGACAGCGAGATGCAGGAGAAAACAATCCCCGTATGGGTTTTGTTCAGGCCGATGATGTCCGACAGCCAGATCGGCAGGAACGGAAAACAGGTGGCCATGATGAAGAAGTAGAGAAAGAAGAACAGCCCGAAGATCCAGAAGTTAGGGTTGTCTTTGTGGGTACAGGTTGTTGTGTTCATTATTTTTATCCTCAACGGAGGGCCGGTTGCCCGGCCCGTCACCCTTACACGCGTTCCACACCAATCAGAATGGTGGTTTCCGGATCCAGAATCGGCAGCGCAATACCCGCCTGCATCAGCCATTCACCGCTTACCGTTTGCGGCGCGTCCATCCACGCCGGCAGCTTGCGCATGGTGTGCCCGCCCTCGCCCGTAATCTGAATGTTCGGGTGATCGAGCAGCGTGATGCGGTACTGCGCGCTGGCGTCTAACCCCGGCATGCGCAGCGGCATCATCAGGGTGTAATCCGGCATCGCGAGCTGGCTGACCAAAAACAGCCCCTGCGTCTTGTCTTCGCTCACTATACCCTGCGCCAGGGTGGTGGCGTCCGGCATATCCACGCGCCACTGGGTGCCGTGATGAATGACCTCGCGCCACCGCTTATACAGCGCGGCGTAATGTCGATAGCCTTCACGCTCCTGCGCGTCGACGGTGAGCGGATCCAGCTCCAGCCCCATGTGACCAAACAGCGCCGTCAGCCCGCGGAACTGAATGCTGTGCTGGCGGAAGGTAGCGTGACACTTATGATGACCGATATGCGCCCCCATCACCTCCGGCGGGAAGAAGTAGCTCATGCCGCGCTGGATAGTGTTGCGCTCCAGCGCGTCGTTATTGTCGGACGCCCAGAAGCGGTGGCAGCGGGTCAGCACTTCATAATCGATTCGCCCGCCGCCGGAGGAGCAGGATTCAAACTCAATGTGCGGGAAACGCTCGCCCAGCACGTCCAGCAGGCGATAAAACTGGCGCGTCTGGGCATCGGCGGCGGCTTTGCCCTTGTGCCCTGGCTGCACCAGCTCGCGGTTCATGTCCCATTTCACGTAGTCGACCGCGTGTTCGCCCAGCAGCCAACTCATGCGCTCGACCAGATAATCAAAGGCCTGCGGAATATTAAGATTGAGCACCAGCTGATGTCGCCCGGTCGCCTGGGCGTAGCCCGGCAGCGCCAGCACCCAGTCAGGGTGCGCGCGGTACAGATCGGAATCCGGGTTAATCATCTCCGGCTCAACCCAGATACCAAACTCCATGCCGAGCTGTTTAACGTGATCGATTACCGGCTTAAGGCCGTTCGGGTATTTTTTCTCGTCCAGATACCAGTCGCCCAGCGCGGCGTGGTCGTCGTTGCGGCCTTTGAACCAGCCGTCGTCAATGATAAAGCGCTCCACGCCCAGCGCTG
The DNA here is from genome assembly GCA_907164665.1 of Colias nastes. Taxonomy (NCBI): domain Eukaryota; kingdom Metazoa; phylum Arthropoda; class Insecta; order Lepidoptera; family Pieridae; genus Colias; species Colias nastes. The sequence continues at coordinate 6,978 of CAJQZM010038881.1, forward strand.
CGGCCTCGTCGGCCATGCGCATGATGTAGTCCGGATCGTGGTCGAAGTAGATCCCCTCCCAGGTGTTGAGATGCACCGGGCGCGGTTTATCTTCCGGGAAGCGGATAACGTTATCGCGCAGGTAGCGGTGGAACTGCTGGCTCATGCCGTTCAGCCCGTGCGGGGAGTGGCTGGCATACAGGCGCGGCGTCCAGAGCGTTTCCCCCTCTTCAATCGCCATTTCACCCGGCAGGTAGAGCGCTTCGGCCTGCATATAGCGGCGGCCATCGGTTTTCGCCTCTGCGCGCAGGCGGTGGTTGCCGCTCCAGCCCAGATGCACACCCCAGACGTGGCCGTGCATTTCACTGAATGACGGCGTACCTGAAATCAGTGCCGGGAAATGTTCGTGGGAGGTTTTACCCCGGCGGTTTTCAATCACGAAGCTGTCGTGCTCAAGCGTAACGCGGTGCGGCTGAAACTCCCTGATCCATCGTCCGTGGAAGGCCATCACCTCCTGCGCGCGTTCGGCCACCGGCAGCGTCACGGCAAAGCGATCCACCTGCCACGCCAGCGTTTTCAGGTTGGTTAACCCATGGCGCACCACCAGTACGCCGCTGGCATCCAGCGTTATTTCACTGGTCAGGCGCAAGCCTGCATGCTCGTCTTCAGCAGTGATTGTCAGGGCGTTTAACGCCTGCTGCACCTGCGTGGTTTTAAATACCGGCGATCCGTCCAGCCCCTGGCGATGCCCCTCGATGCCCGGCGAGCCAAACAGCCCATGCCCCAGCTCTGCCATCAGCGTGACGGGGGAGTCGACGTCCAGCCTGCCGTTAGCAACCGGGCGCGCAATACTCAGGACATCCTGCGGCGAGAAGTGCTGAAGGTGCGGCCCCCAGTAGAGAATTTCGGCGAACGGGTGAGTTTTTAGCACCACGTCAACCGTATTGCTTTCAAGTCGAAAAATGGCATCTTGCATCGGACATCTCCTGTCATCGGGATGTCCTGAGTTTTGATCCGAAACGTTTCGGATACAAACCAAAACGTTTCGGATCTGTGATCGGGTTTGGAATTTTTCGTGTGATTAGGCCGTCTGGCCTGGGGAGAATTCTGGCTGCCAGAGCACCTGAAGAGTGTCAATGTCGTCGCCGTTAATCAACTGGCGCACCATATCGGCAATCTGTTTCCCGACGCCCTGACGGGTAGACTGGATCACCGCCGCGACGTCGATATCGACAATGCTGTCCTGCGGTAAGCCGTCATAGACCACCAGCGAGACGGCATTTTCACCGGTTAAGCGTCCCATCTGCGCCAGGGCCATCGCTGCGCCGTCGCCGTGGGTGTTGCAGTCGGTAATGATGGCCGTGGGCGGCTGCGGCAGGGAGAGAAGTTCTTGCGTGGTGGCATAACCCACGCGGCGCGAAGGAGGCATGGCGCGCAGCCATTCGCTGGAAAGTCCGGCTTCCCGCAGCGCGTCCAGGTAGCCCTGGCGGCGCTGGGTGATGAATGCCTGGTTGTTGCTTTCGCCCAGCAGCGCAATGCGCTGATGGCCTTTCTCGATCAGCCAGCGGGTGGCCTGATACGTACCGGCATAGTTGTCGAAATCGAACCACGCGTACGGCTGCGGGAGCTGGCTGCGGCCGAGCGCCAGGAACGGAAACCCGGCGGCCTGAAGCTGCTCAAGACGCGGATCGTGATCCAGCGTATGCGCCACTATCAGCGCATCCACGCGTCGGCTCTGCACCATGCGCATATAGCTGTGTTTGTCCACCAGATCGTCGTCAGCGATGAGCAGCAGGTCAATCTCATGTCGCGCCAGTTCGTGGCTAATTTCGCCGACCATGTCCATAAAAACGCTGTTATTGAGCGGAACAGGATGCACCGGAAATACCAGCCCGACGGCGTCGATTTTGCCCATCTTCAGGCGACGGGCAAAGGTATTTGGTCGGTAGCCACGGCGCTGGGCCTCCGCTTCCACGCGGGCGCGCGTCTCAGCAGAAACGTCGTCATATCCGTTGAGGGCGCGGCTGACGGTGGTAACAGACAGCCCCAGTTCTTTGGCAATGGCTTTAAGCGACATGATTTTCCGTATCTTCTTTAGTTTTGTTCCGCCACCAGCAGCGCGTGCGTATCGGGCTCCAGCGCCTTAAAGATATGCGGCTGGTCAGCAGGGTAGCAAATGTAATCTCCCGGGCCGAGTTCTTCCGCCGCGTCGATCAGACCGACCATCGCCCGCCCCTGGGTCACGATAATATGCTCAACCGAACCAGGCGGATGGGGCTGGGAAATACGGTCTGCCCCCGGCTGAGTCAGCAGCAGATAGATATCACGACGCGCGCCCGGCGGACACGCCGCGAGCAAAATCGCCTCGTAGTTCGCCTGCCCGGCGACGACTTTTGTGCCCTCGCCGCGGCGGATCACCTGCGTGACGGGTTGCTGCGGCTCCAGTAACCGGGCAAACGGAATATCCAGCGCCACGCAAAGCGACCACAGCGTTTCCAGGCTAGGATTGCCGTTGCCAGACTCCAGTTGTGAAAGCGTGGATTTGGCGATCCCGGCACGGCGGGCAATTTCCGCCAGTGAGAGCCCGGTTCGCAGGCGTTCTCGTACCAGGCTTTTGGCGATCACGCTGATTGGCTGCGTCATAAAAACGGCCTCTTTCTCTCTATAACGAACGAATCGTTCGCCTTGTAAAACGATTTTGATGCGTTCATTATAATGGAAATACGTTCGATATGGCTAAAATGGTATGAAGAATCACCTCTCTTGCCTGAAAGGCGACACGATAAAAGCGATCGTCCTGGTCTGCCTCGCGGTGGGCGTGGTCGGCATGTCTTATGGCTCACTGGCGATGGCCTACGGTTTCCCGCTGTGGGTGCCGTTTGTCCTCTCCCTCACGGTGCTGGCAGGCGCATCCGAGTTTATGTTTATTGGCATCGTGGCAAGCGGCGGCAATCCGCTGGCAGCGGCCGCGGCCGGTTTACTGGTAAACGCACGCCATGTGCCGTTCGGCGTAACGGTGCGTGACCTGGTGGGCAAGCGCGGCCTGAGCTTTCTGGGCTGTCATATTATGAACGATGAAAGCGTGGTGTTCGGCCTTTCGCAAAAAACCGCCGAGCAGCGTAAAGCGGCCTACTGGCTGTGCGGCCTGGGCGTGGCAATTATCTGGCCGCTGGGGGCGGTACTGGGGGCGATGGTCGGCAAGCTGCTGCCAGACCCGGAAACCATCGGGCTGGACGCGGTGTTCCCGGCGATCCTGCTGGCGTTAGTGGTGCCGGCATTTAAAAACCGTACCACGCTGATCCGCGCCTGTAGCGGCGCAGTGTTGTCGCTGGCCGCCGTACCGTTTGCGCCGGTGGGTCTGCCGGTACTGCTCTCTTTGCTCGGCCTTGCCGCGAGGAAAAAATAATGGAAAACATGACGGTCTTTATTCTCGGCATCGCCATTCTTTCTGCCGGAACCTATCTGATGCGTCTTGGCGGAGCGAAGCTTGGCAACCGGCTGGCGCTTTCAGAACGGTCGCAGGCGCTGCTTTCAGACGCGGCTACCGTTTTGCTGTTCTCCGTCGCGTTGGCGACAACGTTTTATGAAGGGGACCATTTTGCCGGGATGGCACGTGTGCTGGGCGTGGGGTTCGCGGTGTTTCTGGCCTGGCGCAAAATGCCGTTAATTGTGGTGATCGTCGCGGCGGCGGTGGTGACCGCACTGCTGCGTCTGGCAGGCATAAACTAAAAAGCGCCCCAGGGGCGCTCTTTCGACGGTATAGCGGAATTATTTGTTCAGTTCAGCGGTCATGTGTACGCGGTTACCGGTGAATGCCTGGGTAATTTTGTAGGATGACGCGCCCGCTTCCTGAGCCTGTGCAGCGATTTTAGCTTCTGCACCATCCAGGGTAGAGGCGGATGCGGTCACTGTCTGCGCAGCGAAAGAACCAAAAGAGGTAGCCAGAGCGATTACTGCGACAAAAGTTTTGATGCTTTTCATGAGATAAACCCTTTCGTTAAGTTGTTTAGATAAGGCGCCGTGCCTTGATGAGATAAATATTAGACCTCATCATGAACAACTAAAAGCGGAAGGATTTGCTATACTCATTCAAAATTACTGATCAACTATCAATCGCTGCGGATGGGTGTAAATAGTTGCTCTACCCGGCTTGCAGAACCCCACCAGCGTCAGGTTGCAGCGCTCCGCCACTTCCACCGCCAGCGTGGTTGCCGCTGACACCGCAAACAGAATTTCCACGCCGCACATGGCGGACTTTTGCACCATCTCATAGCTGGCGCGGCTGGAGACTAACGCCGCGCCCTGCTGCCAGACGTTGCTTTCCCGAGCGCGGCGACCTAACAGCTTATCCAGCGCGACGTGGCGGCCCACATCTTCATGACCGCCGGCAATGTTGCCTGACGGCAATATCCATGCCGCCGCGTGGGTACAGCCGCTGAGCTGACCGATGGGTTGCACGTCGTTCAGGTGCTCAAGCGCCCGATCAAGGTGCGCCAGATTGAACGTCTGGGTGAACGGCAGCGGGATAATGGGTTTGCCGATATCGTTAAGCTGTTCAACGCCGCACACGCCGCAGCCGGTACGTCCGGCCAGCGCCCGGCGGCGCTCTTTCAGCCCCATAAAGCGGCGGCTGGAGAGTTCGATTTGCACTTCAAGACCATTACAGGCATGAACCACATCCATGCCGTAGATCTCCTGCGGATGCGCAATGATGCCTTCCGAGAGGGAAAAACCTATGGCGAACAGCTCCAGATCTTTCGGCGAGGCCATCATCACCACATGCGAAATACCGTTGTAAACCAGGGCAACGGGGACCTCTTCCGCCAGAAAATCCGGCGTGGCATGTGAAATGTGAGGCGGTCTGTGTACCGACAGTTCCACAATACCCGCAGGCAGTGGCGACGCGTGGGCAACACGGTTTTGTTTAGACACAACGGTATTCCTGAACAACCACGGAAGTGAGCCTGCTATTGCAACACAAACGGCAGGCCTTACGCATAGTATGGATCAACTTTTCAGCAACCATTCTCCTACTCAATACGGAGGGGTGCAACCGATCACCTGCTACACCTCTTTAACATGCACAGGGTAAAATGTGATTGATATCACATTTTATAATCAATGCCGTGATAATACGTTCACTTTGTTTTAACCCCGTTGGAACAGGCGTACCGACATTGTGGTATTCTGGGCTTATCCCTCGGAGAAATGAGGGATTAACGCAAATTTTTCTCCTTTGCGGTTAATTCTCAACCGCAGAGTAAAACTACATAGCAATGTCGTAATGAACCAAGGAGTGACCCATGCAGGTCAGCAGAAGGCAGTTCTTTAAGATCTGCGCTGGCGGTATGGCAGGCACCACGGCGGCGGCACTGGGCTTTGCGCCCGGTGTAGCGCTGGCGGAAACACGGCAGTATAAACTGCTGCGCACCCGCGAAACCCGTAACACCTGTACGTACTGCTCCGTCGGCTGTGGGCTGTTAATGTATAGCCTCGGCGACGGTGCGAAAAACGCCAAAGCATCTATTTTCCACATCGAAGGCGATCCGGATCACCCGGTAAACCGTGGTGCACTCTGTCCGAAAGGGGCCGGTCTGGTAGATTTTATCCACTCCGAAAGCCGCCTGAAGTTTCCTGAGTATCGCGCTCCCGGCTCTGACAAATGGCAGCAAATCAGCTGGGAAGAAGCGTTCGATCGCATCGCTAAGCTGATGAAAGAAGACCGCGATGCCAACTTTATCGCGAAGAATGCCGAAGGCACCACCGTTAACCGTTGGCTCTCCACCGGCATGCTGTGTGCTTCAGCGTCCAGTAACGAAACCGGCTATTTAACCCAGAAATTTACGCGCGCACTCGGTATGCTCGCGGTCGACAACCAGGCGCGTGTCTGACACGGACCAACGGTAGCAAGTCTTGCTCCAACATTTGGTCGCGGTGCGATGACCAACCACTGGGTCGACATCAAGAACGCCAACCTTATTGTGGTGATGGGCGGTAACGCCGCTGAAGCGCACCCTGTCGGGTTCCGCTGGGCGATGGAAGCCAAAATCCACAACGGCGCGAAGCTGATTGTGATCGATCCCCGCTTTACGCGTACAGCGTCAGTGGCGGATTTCTACACCCCTATTCGTTCAGGTACTGACATCACTTTCCTGTCAGGCGTACTGCTGTACCTGATGACCAACGAAAAATATAACCGCGAGTACACCGAAGCCTATACCAACGCCAGCCTGATCGTGCGTGAGGATTACCACTTCGAAGATGGCCTGTTCAGCGGTTACGACGCCGAAAAACGCAAGTACGACAAAACCAGCTGGAACTACGAGCTGGACGAAAACGGCTTTGCGAAGCGCGACACCACCCTGCAACACCCGCGCTGCGTGTGGAACCTGCTGAAAGAGCACGTTTCCCGCTACACGCCGGAGGTTGTCGAAAACATCTGTGGGACGCCGAAAGCGGATTTCCTGAAGGTGTGCGAGTTGATTGCGGAAACCAGCGCGAAAGATAAAACCGCGTCGTTCCTGTATGCGCTCGGCTGGACGCAGCACTCCATCGGCGCGCAGAACATCCGCACCATGGCGATGGTTCAGCTGCTCCTCGGCAACATGGGGATGGCAGGCGGCGGCGTGAACGCCCTGCGCGGTCACTCCAACATTCAGGGTCTGACCGACCTCGGCCTGCTGTCTCAGAGCCTGACGGGTTACATGAACCTGCCGAGCGAGAAACAGACTGACCTGCAAACCTACCTGACGGCCAGCACGCCAAAACCGCTGCTCGAAGGCCAGGTGAACTACTGGGGCAACTATCCGAAGTTCTTCGTCTCGCTGATGAAAGCCTTCTACGGCGACAAGGCGACGGCGGAAAACAGCTGGGGCTTTGACTGGCTGCCGAAGTGGGACAAAGGTTACGACGTACTTCAGTACTTCGAAATGATGCACCAGGGCCAGGTCAACGGCTATATCTGCCAGGGCTTTAACCCGGTGGCATCGTTCCCGAACAAGAACAAGGTTGTCGAGTCTCTGTCGAAGCTGAAGTTCCTGGTGACGATTGACCCGCTCAATACCGAAACGTCTACGTTCTGGCAGAACCACGGTGAGTCGAACGACGTCGATCCGTCGAAGATTCAGACCGAAGTGTTCCGTCTGCCGTCCACCTGCTTCGCGGAAGAGAACGGGTCTATCGTCAACTCCGGCCGCTGGTTGCAGTGGCACTGGAAAGGCGCAGACGCCCCGGGCATCGCCCTGAATGACGGCGAGATCCTGGCCGGCATCTTCTTACGCCTGCGTAAGATGTACGCCTCTGAGGGCGGCGCAACGCCTGAGCCGGTACTGAACATGACCTGGAACTACTCGACGCCGGAAAACCCAGCGCCGGAAGAAGTGGCCATGGAGAGCAACGGTAAGGCGCTGGCGGACGTTATCGACCCGGCGACCGGTGCGGTGCTGGCGAAGAAAGGCGATCAGCTCAGCACCTTTGCGCACCTGCGCGATGACGGTACGACCTCCAGCGGCTGCTGGATCTTTGCCGGGAGCTGGACGCCGAAAGGCAACCAGATGGCCAACCGCGATAACGCCGACCCGTCGGGCCTCGGTAATACGCTGGGCTGGGCATGGGCGTGGCCGCTTAACCGCCGCATCCTCTATAACCGTGCCTCCGCTGATCCGCAGGGCAACCCGTGGGATCCGAAGCGTCAGCTTCTGAAGTGGGACGGCGCGAAATGGGGCGGCGTGGATATTCCGGACTACAGCACTGCCGCACCAGGCAGCGATGTCGGGCCGTTTATCATGCAGCCTGAAGGGATGGGCCGTCTGTTTGCTATCGATAAGATGGCGGAAGGGCCATTCCCGGAACACTACGAGCCGTTTGAGACGCCGCTGGGTACTAACCCGCTGCACCCGAACGTGGTCTCTAACCCGGCAGCCCGTATCTTCAAGAGCGATTTTGAAGCGCTGGGTAAAAAGGACAAGTTCCCGTATGTCGGCACCACTTACCGTCTGACCGAGCACTTCCACTACTGGACCAAGCACGCGCTGCTGAATGCCATCGCGCAGCCGGAACAGTTTGTGGAGATCGGCGAGAAGCTGGCGAACAAACTCGGCATTGCCCATGGCGATACCGTGAAGGTCTCCTCTAACCGCGGCTACATCAAAGCCAAGGCGGTGGTGACCAAGCGTATTCGCACGCTGAACGTTCACGGTCAGCAGGTGGATACCATCGGCATCCCGATTCACTGGGGTTATGAGGGCGTGGCGAAGAAAGGGTTCATTGCGAACACCCTGACGCCGTTCGTCGGTGATGCGAACACGCAGACGCCGGAGTTTAAGGCCTTCCTCGTGAACGTGGAAAAGGTGTAACGGAGACGACTTATGGCTTATCAATCTCAAGACATTATCCGTCGTTCCGCGACTAACGGTTTCACGCCCGCGCCTCAGGCGCGGGACCACCAGCAGGAAGTGGCGAAGCTTATCGACGTGACCACCTGTATCGGCTGTAAAGCCTGTCAGGTGGCCTGCTCTGAGTGGAACGACATCCGTGACGAAGTGGGTCACAACGTCGGGGTGTACGACAACCCGGCGGACCTGACCGCCAAGTCCTGGACGGTAATGCGTTTCTCGGAAGTGGAGCAGAACGACAAGCTGGAATGGCTTATTCGCAAAGACGGCTGTATGCACTGTGCGGATCCGGGCTGCCTGAAGGCGTGTCCGTCAGAAGGGGCTATCATTCAGTATGCCAACGGCATCGTCGACTTCCAGTCCGAGCAGTGCATTGGCTGCGGCTACTGCATTGCGGGCTGTCCGTTCGACGTGCCGCGCATGAACCCGGAAGACAACCGCGTCTACAAATGTACGCTGTGCGTTGACCGCGTAAATGTCGGCCAGGAGCCAGCGTGCGTGAAGACCTGCCCAACCGGCGCTATCCACTTTGGCTCCAAAGAGGATATGAAAACGCTGGCGGCAGAGCGCGTGGGCGAGCTGAAAACCCGTGGTTACGATAACGCGGGCCTGTACGATCCGGCCGGGGTTGGCGGTACGCACGTCATGTACGTGCTGCACCACGCCGACAAGCCGAACCTGTATCACGGCCTGCCGGAGAACCCGGAAATCAGCGCCACCGTGAAGTTCTGGAAAGGTATCTGGAAACCGCTGGCCGCGGTCGGTTTTGCTGCCACCTTCGCAGCGAGCATCTTCCACTACGTCGGCGTTGGTCCGAACCGCGCGGAAGAGGAAGACGACAACCTGCATGAAGAGAAAGACGAGGTGCGCAAATGAGAAAACGTGACACCATCGTGCGCTACACCGCGCCGGAACGTATCAACCACTGGGTCACCGCCTTCTGCTTCATGCTGGCGGCGATAAGCGGGCTGGGGTTCTTCTTCCCGTCCTTCAACTGGCTGATGCAGATCATGGGGACACCACAGCTGGCGCGTATACTGCACCCGTTTGTGGGCGTCATCATGTTCGCGTCGTTCATCATCATGTTTTTCCGTTACTGGCACCATAACCTAATCAATCGGGATGATATCTTTTGGGCGAAGAATATTCGTAAGATCGTCGTCAACGAGGAAGTAGGTGATACCGGGCGTTATAACTTCGGCCAGAAATGCGTATTCTGGGCGGCGATTATCTTCCTGGTCCTGTTGCTGGTGAGCGGCGTGATCATCTGGCGTCCGTACTTTGCGCCTGCTTTCTCAATCCCGGTGATCCGATTTGCGCTAATGCTGCATTCATTTGCCGCAGTGGCGTTAATTGTGGTTATCATGGTGCATATTTACGCCGCCCTTTGGGTGAAAGGCACCATTACCGCGATGGTGGAAGGCTGGGTCACCAAAACGTGGGCGAAGAAACATCACCCGCGCTGGTACCGTGAAGTCCGCCAGAAACAGGAAAAGTCATCTGAATGAGTATTCGCATAATCCCGCAAGATGAGCTGGGGTCGAGCGAGAAACGTACGGCGGAGTATATTCCGCCGTTGTTATTCCCCAGACTCAAGAACCTCTACAACCGCCGCGCAGAGCGTCTGCGCGAGCTGGCAGAGAACAACCCGCTGGGCGATTTTCTGCGTTTTGCCGCGCTGGTCGCCCATGCGCAGGAAGTGGTGCTGTACGACCATCCGCTGCAAATGGACCTGACCGCACGCATCAAAGAAGCCAACGAACAGGGCAAGCCGCCGCTGGACATTCACGTCCTGCCGCGCGACAAGCACTGGCATAAGCTGCTGCATTCGCTGATTGCCGAGCTGAAGCCCGAGATGAGCGGCACGGCGCTGGCGGTCATTGAGAACCTGGAAAAAGCCTCAGAGCAAGAGCTGGAAGAGATGGCGAGCGCGCTGTTTGCTTCCGACTTCTCGCTGGTGAGCAGCGATAAAGCGCCGTTCATCTGGGCTGCGCTGTCGCTCTACTGGGCGCAAATGGCGAGCCTGATCCCAGGCAAAGCCCGCGCCGAATACGGCGAAGCGCGCCAGTTCTGTCCGGTGTGTGGTTCAATGCCGGTCTCCAGCATGGTACAGATTGGTACGACACAGGGGCTGCGCTACCTGCACTGCAACCTGTGTGAAACCGAGTGGCACGTGGTGCGCGTGAAGTGCAGCAACTGCGAGCAGACCCGCGATCTGAACTACTGGTCGCTGGAAAACGAAGACGCAGCGGTGAAAGCCGAAAGCTGCGGCGACTGCGGGACTTACCTGAAGATTCTGTATCAGGAAAAAGACCCGAAAGTCGAAGCGGTGGCCGACGATCTCGCCTCGCTGATTCTGGATGCCAAAATGGAGCAGGAGGGCTTTGCCCGCAGCTCTATCAACCCGTTCCTGTTCCCGGGTGAAGGGGAGTAATCTCCTGTGACAGTGCCGGGCGGCGCGAGCTTGCCCGGCCTACACCTCGACAGCAATACCTGCCGTCTTATATGCCAGATGCTCTTCAGCCCGTAGTCCAGGATCCGTCTAAAGACGCGTTATCGCTTTAGCATCGCTTCCACGGCAAATCTCAGGCAACATCCGCACTTTATGTCTGTGACGAAAGCAGATAATAAAAAAGCTCTCGCCTTTGCGAGCAGCTTTCAAGACTTTTCCCCTCAATAATATTCTTGTTTTCTTTTGAATCAAACCAGGCTATAAAGCTGTACATTCATACAGTTAAAAGGTGTTTTCATGGCACTGGAAAAGGGTATTGAACGGCTGGTTCAAGGATTTATCGCTGCAGGTCGCCCCTCATCGCGTCGCCAGACAATTGAGGTACGACGAGCAGGCTATATTGCCAGCACGGAGCTTGCCGGGAAGACCGAAACGCGCGTTCAGCTGGAGACGCTTGTTCTTGAGGGTCTTACCATTCGGGTATTTTCACCTCTCAATGCGCCTGAAATATTGCCTGCTGCCATCTACTACCACGGCGGATGTTTTATCAGCGGCGGCTTTGATACCCATGACAACCAGCTCCGTCAGTTAGCCTACTACGGCAATTGCCGGGTGATTGCGATTCAGTACAGACTGGCGCCGGAGCATACCTTCCCCGCCGCACATGACGATGCTGAAAGAGGTGCGAATCTGGTCTGGCAGTATGCAGACGAATTAGGCGTGGATAAGAACCGACTCACCCTCTGTGGAGACAGCGCAGGAGGGCATTTGGCGCTGGTAACGTCATTGCGGCTTAAGGCAAAAGGGCTCTGGGATCCCGCGCAGCTCATTCTTATCTATCCCATGCTCGACGCTACGGCCAGTCTTGAAAGCTATACCCTCAATGGCATGGATTACGTGATTACTCGCGATACCCTTTTGAGCGGCTATGAAATGTATCTGGCTGGAGCCGACCGTCAGCATCCTGAAGTCAGTCCACTGTGGCGCAACGACTTTAGCGGTCTGCCGAAGGTCCATATTGTTACCGCTGAGTATGATCCGTTACGTGACGAAGGCGAGGCGCTTTATCAGCGCCTCACGGCGCAAGGCGTGAAGTGTACCGCTCAACAATGGCGGGGTGTAATTCACGGCTTCTTCCAGTTGGGTGGAATTAGCCAGTCAGCGCGAGACATTATGCGAGATATTGCCTGGCGCATTAACCATGCCGGGCGAGAGTGAGAAGGAGACTACTCCTCCTCGTTCCCACCCTCTTCATACGCGCCATACGGCTTCGCAGGCAGAACGATATAGGTGCCTTCAAACACCGCGCCTGGCGTTTCATCGCCGAACAGCTCAACCTGCATCTGTACGCGTGCTTTACGTCCACGCGCCAGACGGTCGAGATCGCCGCCCAGTGCGCCCAGGTCAGCTACCGCGCTCGGCTTGCCGCTGATCGGCGCGCTGTAGCGGATATGGGCATCGGCCAGAATAATGGTGCCGCCGAGATGACGTTCGCGCAGCATCAGCCAGATCAGTCCCCATCCGGTGAGCGTGGCGAGTGAAAACAGGCTGCCGGCAAACAGGGTATGGTGCGGGTTCTGGTTGCCGGTTTCCGGCATGGTGGTGATAAATTTTTGTCCGGTATACTGCTGAATACGCACGCCCATTTTTTCACTGAGCGGTATGTGCTGATACCACGCCTGCTGGAGCTGCCCGCACCAGTCGGCGCGATGGAGAATATCGTCCAGCGTGGCGATGGGTTTGATCATCAAAAAGTGACGAATCGGCGTAGTTTGCGGGGCGGTGATTTCCCCCTGATTCACGAAACCAAGCTTGGCAAAGAACTCAACGGCATCTTCGCGGGCGCTACAGGTGACGCGCTTGACCCCTTCCTGACGGGCAACGGATTCCAGCGTCATTGCCATCAGCGTTCCAAGGCCTTTGTCCTGCACGGAGGGATGAACGGCCATAAAGCGGATTGAAGCTTCGTTGTCGGCATTGATGTACAGACGTCCCACGGCAACGAGGTTGCCCTCTTCATCAACCACCATCTGGTGGTGCGCCATCGCGTCCCAGGCGTCGCGTTCAGAGCCTTTCGGTTGATGCAGTGGTTTGCGCAGCATTTCCCAGCGGAAATGGTAATAAGCGTCTAATTCTTCTTCCGTTTGCGGTACTCGAAGGTGATACATAGCTGTACTCTCTCTTGTTACCCGCGGCCATACCGCCAGTTGGCTCATACCTGGAGCCAGAATGTGACGGGGCCATCGTTCACCAGCGAAACCTGCATATCCGCAGCGAATCGTCCGGTTTGTGTATTCATGTCCTGTTGGCGACAGCGCTCAACAAAGTACTCGTATAGAGCTTCTGCGCGCTCCGGTGCCGCGCCCTTCGAAAAACTCGGCCGCATGCCGCGTTCGGTATCCGCAGCCAACGTAAACTGGGAAACCACCAGCACGCTGCCGCCCGCCTGCTGAACGTTCAGGTTCATCTTGCCTTCCGCATCGCTGAAAATGCGGTAGCCCAGCACGCGCTCACATAAGCGGTTAGCTTTTTGTTCGTCGTCATCTTTTTCGACACCCAGGAGCACCAAAAGTCCTGGGCCAATTTCACCCGTCACCTCATCCGCCACGGTGACGCTGGCACGGGTTACGCGCTGAATCAATGCAATCATGGTTGGTCTGCTTCTTGTTGTTTTTCAGCTTCTGCTGCTTTTTTGAGTTCGCGGTAGACCCCGAGAGTGACAGTTATTTCGGCGCCAAGCAAGACGATACACCACGTCCAGTAGACCCAGACAAACAAAATGGGGATCACCGCCAGCACACCGTAAATCAGCTGATAAGAGGGGAACATGGTGATATAAAGCGCGAATCCTTTCTTGCCCAGCTCAAAGAGCAACGCCGCGACCAGAGCACCCACCACGGCATCCCGGTTGGGTACGCGCGTGGTTGGTACCACGCTGTAGAGCAGCCAGAACGAAAGCCACGATAAAATCAGCGGGAAGATACGCAGCACGTTATCGATCACGCTGTTTAAGTCGGTCGCCCAGCGCAGCGAAAGAAGGTAGGAGCTGATCGCCAGGCTTGCCCCCGCCAGCAATGGGCCAAGGGTTAAAATCATCCAGTAGACGGCAAAGGAGTAAACCTTCGGGCGGACTTTTTTGCTCCGCCAGATGGTGTTGAGCGCACTGTCGATGGAGTACATCAGCAGCAGCGCGGTAACAATAAGCCCACACGCCCCCACCGCCGTCATCTTGCTGGAGTTTGCGACAAACTGCTCAATGTAGTTCTGGATCACATCGCCGGTGGCAGGAATAAAGTTTGCGAAAACAAAATGGCGAAGCTGCATGCTCACATCGGTAAACATTGGAAATGCCGAAAAAAGCGCAAAAATCACCGCCACCAGCGGCACCAGCGAGAGCAACGACACGTAAGCGAGATTGCCCGCCAGCGTGGTCATGTTGTCCTCATCAATGCGATGCCAGAGGAGTTTCAACCACGCCCTCAGCGGGCGCGTGTGGTGATTGGCTTTTTGATGAACGGTTTTTAGCATAACTGCTTCGCAAAGTAGTTCGGTATCGTCTCTTTTCCGGTCACCAGAATGGAGGTGATACCTAACTGATTAGCCCCTTCTATATTATCGGCGTTGTCGTCAAAAAAGACCGCATCCGCTGCCGTGAATCCTTCTTCCTGCAATACTGCCTGATAGATGCGCGCCTCAGGTTTACGCATCCCCATCTCCTGGGAGAGATACACTTTATCTGCCGCCGCGTGAATTTCCGGGTATTCATCCGGCCAGAAGGTGGTATGCAGGCGGTTAGTATTAGACAGCACGACAACACGATGCCCCTGCTCGCGCAGCTTGTGCATGATGTCGATCACTTCCGGGCGGATCGCGACAAATATGGCCTGCCAGCCGTGGGAAAACTGCTCGTAGCTTAACGAAAGACCCATTTCCTGGCAGAAACGCTCTGCGAACGCTTCGTCGCTGATCTCACCTCGCTCGTGCAGATGGAAAGTCTCACCCATCGCGAAATTCTGCTTTAACGTCGCCAGCGGAACACGGCTAAAATCGCTCCATGCGCCCAACACCCGGTTAAAATCGATATCGACGATTACATTTCCTAAGTCAAAGATATAAAGCATGTTTATCTCCTTTCGCCGTGGAGAAGTAACTGTAGCGGGAAAGAGAAACTTTAGCTATGCGCCAGATTCAGCTTAGAGAAAGGAAAGGCCCGAATCGCAATATCGGGCCATAGGATGATCAGCCAGCCTGCTGCTCTTCTCCGGAATTGACTTCGACAACCTCAACCTTGCTGGATTTGAGGTGATTTTGCAGCGCCGGGCCGGGCAGCTCATCGGTGAACAGCGCCGTCGCCTGCGCCACGTTGCCAATTTCAACCGCCGCGGAGGCGTGGTATTTCGTATGATCGGCCGCCAGTAAAATGTGGCGGGAGTGAGCGATCATGGTTTTCACCACGCTGGCTTCGTTAACGTCAAATTCCATCATCGCGCCGTCGTGCTCTATCGCCCCGACGCTGGTGACCAGGTAATCTGCGCGAAATCCTGACACGAACGCCGTTGCCGCAGGACCGATAATGCCGCCGTTATGCGGGCGCAGCGTACCGCCGGGCACCATCACCTCAAAGCGCGGATTCTTATAAAGAATGTGCGCCACCCGCAGGCTGTTAGTGATGATGCGCAGATGATTATGGTTAAGCAGCGCCCGGGCAACGTGCTCCACGGTCGTCCCGATGGTGATAAAAATGGTCGAACCGTCGGGAATATAGTCCGCAATCGCTTCGGCAATCGCCCGTTTCTCTTCGGTAAGCGAGACTTCACGCTGCTCGAACGCCGTGTTCATCACGCTGGATGCCCTGCCCGCCCCGCCATGATGACGCGTGATCAGCCCCTGCTCGCTGAGCTTACGGATATCCCGACGCACGGTTTGCGTCGACACATCCAGCAGCTGCGCCAGTTCATCAATGTTCATATAGCCGCGATCGGCAATCAGCGTCAGCAGCTGATCGTGACGCGGGTTGCCGGTCAGTTCGGTAAGGCTCATGGGCTGTCCTCTGAAAACCATCACGCCCCGCATTTTATACAAAAAGTGACAAAAAAGAGCGGGTTTGATCACAGTCGGGTATACCCGCGCGTCCACCGGGCTTTGTGCATTTCAGCGCTGCGACGGCGCTGGCAAAACGCACGGCGTCTGAAGTGGACGATTGTTGCCCCAGACTGACCGCCAGCGCACCGTGGAACACGTCGCCCGCCCCCGTGGTATCCACCACGTTCACCTCAAAGCCGGGCTGATGACACAGTGCGCCGTTTTCCAGCCAGAAGCAGCCGTCTCGCCCCTGCGTAACATACACATGTCCATTTGTGAGCGTTTGTGCTTTCTTCAGCGCGTTTTCGGTTTCATCCCGCTGCGTTAAACGCCGCAATCCCGGCGCGGAGAAGGCCGCGTGGTCGCTTAAGGCAATCAGATCCGCGATGTCCTGCGGGGTGACATCCGCATCAAGCAACGTCGGTACGCCCTGCTGGCGGGCCAGTGTAAATGCCTGTTTTGCCCCGTCATGCCAGCGCACGTCGGCTAAGACAATGTCCCACTGCGAGAAGTCGATTTCATGCAGCCAGTCTGCCGCCGCAGGGAGATCGGGGCTGGGGTAGTTGGCAATCACTCTTTCCCCACCTGCGTCCACCAGCACCGCCGATTGCGACGATCGGGCTCCCTTAACTATGCGCGTATAGCGGGTGTTCACCCCCAGGGATTCCAGCTCCGCAAGCAGTCGTCTGCCGGTATCGTCGTCCCCCACCCGGCCAATAAAATCCACTTCCGCGCCCAGTTTCGCGGCTGCCACTGCCGCCGTTGCCGCCGGGCCGCCGCCCACTTCCGTATAGTCTTTTGCGACATATTTCCCACCTTCTTTCGGTAAATCATCGAGATACCAGATGCGATCCAGCACGGTAATGCCGACACAAACGATGCGAGTCATGGTGATTCCTTCTGCGATTTCTGATGCCTTCATTTTAATTTCACCAAATGTTTAAAAAGTGACCCGTGTCAATTTTTTGACTATAAATTACAAATACGATCAAAAACAGACACCACAAACGCGCAAAAATTGACACGATGTGACAGGAGAGAGGCATGTCAGCAATCGCATTTATCGGCTTAGGACAGATGGGCGCGCCCATGGCGAAGAATCTGTTGAAACAGGGCCACCAGCTTAACGTTTTTGATGTGAACCCGCAGGCAGTTCAGGCGCTGGTAGAGAGCGGCGCTCGGGCGGCGGCAACGCCCGCACAGGCAGCAACGGACGCGGAATTCGTCATTACCATGCTGCCAAACGGCGACCTGGTGCGCAGCGTGCTGTTCGGCGAGCACGGCGTGTGCGAAGGGTTATCCCGCGACGCGCTGGTGATTGATATGTCCACCATCCACCCGCTGCAAACCGACGCGCTGATACGCGACATGGCTGAGCAAGGCTTCAGCCTGATGGACGTGCCCGTCGGACGCACCTCTGACCATGCCATCGCCGGTACGCTGCTCCTGCTGGCGGGCGGTACGGCGCAGCAGGTTGAGCGCGCCACCCCGGTATTAATGGCGATGGGCAATGAACTGATTAACGCCGGCGGGCCAGGCATGGGCATCCGCGTGAAGCTTATCAATAACTACATGAGCATCGCCCTGAACGCCCTTTCCGCCGAGGCCGCCGTGCTGTGCGAAGCGCTTGGCCTCTCCTTTGACGTGGCGCTCAAGGTCATGAGCGGTACGCCTGCGGGTAAAGGCCACTTCACGACATCCTGGCCGAACAAGGTGCTGAAAGGGGATCTTTCTCCCGCCTTCATGATCGACCTTGCGCATAAAGACCTGGGGATCGCCCTCGACGTGGCCAACCAGCTCCACGTTCCGATGCCGCTGGGCGCGGCCTCCCGCGAAGTTTACAACCAGGCTCGCGCCGCCGGGCGCGGGCGCGAGGACTGGACGGCCATTCTTGAACAGGTTCGCGCATCTGCCGGGCTGAAAAAATCACACTGATACGAAAGGACTGAGGAATGACGATGTACACCCTGAAAGATATCACCCGACCTTCCGGCGGTTTTGCGATGCTGGCCGTGGATCAGCGCGAAGCGATGCGCCTGATGTTTGCGGCGGCAGGCGCGCCGGTACCGGTAACCGACCAGCACCTGACGGATTTTAAAGTCAACGCGGCAAAAATTCTGTCGCCGTACGCCTCTGCGATCCTTGTCGACCAGCAGTTCTGCTATCGCCAGATTGTCGGGCAGCAGGCCGTGGCAAAAAGCTGCGCGATGATTGTTGCAGCCGACGAGTTTATTCCGGGGAACGGTATTCCGGTCGACAGCGTGGTGATCGACAAGAACGTCGACGCGCAGGCGGTCAAACGCGATGGCGGCAAAGCACTGAAGCTGCTGGTGCTGTGGCGCAGCGATGAAGATCCGCAGCAGCGCCTGGAGATGGTGAAAGCGTTCAATACGCTGTGCCACGATAACGGTCTGCTGAGCATTATCGAGCCGGTGGTGCGTCCACCGCGTCGCGGTGCCGCGTTTAACCGCGAACAGGCGATTATCGACGCGGCCAAAGAGCTGGGCGACAGCGGTGCCGACCTCTACAAAGTGGAGATGCCACTGTTTGGCAAGGGCACGCAGCAGGAGCTGCTGGCGGCCTCGCAAAAGCTTAACGAGAACATCGCCATGCCGTGGGTGATCCTCTCGTCCGGCGTTGACGATAAGTTATTCCCGCGCGCGGTGAGCGTGGCGATGCAGGCGGGGGCATCGGGCTTTTTAGCCGGTCGCGCCGTCTGGTCCTCTGTGATTGGCCTGCCGGACACCGAGCTGATGCTGCGTGATATTTCCGTACCAAAACTTCAGCGTCTGGGTGAGATCGTCGACGAAATGATGGCTCGCCGTTAAGAAAGGATCCGAACATGAAATGGTTTAACACCCTGAGCCATAACCGCTGGCTCGAACAAGAGACCGACCGCATTCTCGATTTCGGTAAAAACGCCGCCGTACCGACCGGCTTTGGCTGGCTGGGCAATAACGGGCAGGTGCGTAGCGATATGGGCACACATCTGTGGATCACCGCCCGCATGCTGCATGTGTACGCGGTGGCGGCGAACATGGGGCGCCCCGGCGCGTACGCCCTGGTTGAGCACGGCATTAATGCCCTGAACGGTCCGCTGCGCGACAAGCAGCACGGCGGCTGGTACGCCTGCGTAAACGATGAAGGCGTGATTGATGCGTCCAAGCAGGGCTATCAGCATTTCTTCGTTCTGCTGGGCGCGGCGAGCGCCGTCACCACCGGCCATCCGCAGGCACGCAAGTTGCTGGACGACGCCATCGAGGTGATTGAGCGCTACTTCTGGAGCGAACAGGAGCAGATGTGCCTGGAGTCCTGGGACGAAGCCTTCAGCAAAACGGAAGACTATCGCGGCGGTAACGCCAACATGCACGCCGTGGAAGCTTTCCTCATCGTTTATGACGTGACCCACGACCGCAAATGGCTCGACCGCGCCCTGCGCATCGCCTCGGTGATTATTCACGACGTGGCGCGCAAAGGGGAGTACCGCGTTAACGAGCATTTTGACACCAACTGGAACCCGATCCGCGACTATAACATCGATAACCCCGCCCACCGCTTCCGCGCCTATGGCGGCACGCCTGGGCACTGGATTGAGTGGGGCCGCCTGATGCTGCACCTGCGCGCCGCGCTGGAAGCGCGCTTTGAAACCCCGCCGGAGTGGCTGCTGGAAGATGCGAAAGGACTGTTCCACGCCACCATCCGCGACGCCTGGGCACCCGACGGGGCGGACGGCTTTGTCTACTCCGTGGGCTGGGACGGCAAGCCAATCGTGCGCGAACGCGTGCGCTGGCCAATCGTCGAGGCGATGGGCACGGCCTATGCCCTCTATACCGTGACCGGCGAGGCGCAGTACGAAGCCTGGTATCAGAAATGGTGGGATTACTGCATCAAGTACCTGATGGATTACGAAAACGGATCCTGGTGGCAGGAGCTGGACACCAATAACGAAGTGACCACCAAAGTCTGGGACGGCAAGCAGGATATTTACCATCTGCTGCACTGCCTGGTGATCCCCCGCCTGCCGCTGGCGCCGGGCTTAGCGCCTGCCGTCGCCGCCGGATTACTGGATAGCCAGGCCAAATAATTAAGACGGAGTTTTTATGCGTACCCTACACAATATTGACCTGAAAAATAACGAAAGTGGCTTCACCCTGCGCTGGCAGGACCGTCTGATTTTATCCCACACCGCGGATGCCCCTTGCCTGTGGATCGGCGCAGGTGAGGCGGATATCGAGATGTTTCGCGGCAACTTCAGCATCAAAGACAAGCTCAACGAAAAGATTGCCCTGACGAACGCGACCGTTACGCAGCAAAGCGCGGGCTGGGCAATCCGCTTTACCCGCGGCGACGCGGTGAGCGCCACGCTGCTGGTGGGCGTGGATGCGGAAGGCCGTCTGGAGCTGAAGCTGAAAAATGATGCCGCCAGCCATAACCGCATCTGGTTGCGGCTGGCAGCTCAGCCTGACGATCATATTTACGGCTGCGGCGAGCAGTTCTCGTATTTCGATTTGCGCGGCAAGCCGTTCCCGCTGTGGACCAGCGAGCAGGGCGTGGGCCGCAATAAGCAGACCTACGTCACCTGGCAGGCCGACTGCAAAGAGAACGCAGGCGGTGACTACTACTGGACCTTCTTCCCGCAGCCCACCTTCGTGAGCACCCAGAAGTACTACTGCCACGTGGATAACAGCTGCTATATGAACTTCGACTTCAGCGCCCCTGACTTCCACGAGCTGGCGTTCTGGGAAGATAACGCCACGCTGCGCTTCGAATGTGCGGAAACGTACGTCGATCTGCTGGAAAAACTGACCGGCCTGCTGGGACGCCAGCCGGAGCTGCCGGACTGGGTGTACGACGGCGTGACGCTGGGCATCCAGGGCGGCACCGAGGTGTGCCAGCAGAAGCTCGACACCATGCGTAACGGCGGCGTAAAGGTGAACGGCATCTGGGCGCAGGACTGGTCCGGCATCCGCATGACCTCCTTCGGCAAACGCGTAATGTGGAACTGGAAGTGGAACAGCGCGCTCTATCCGCAGCTTGATACGCGGATTGCGCAGTGGAAAGAAGAAGGCGTGCAGTTCCTCTCCTATATCAACCCGTACGTCGCCAGCGATAAAGATCTCTGCGAAGAGGCCGCGAAACGCGGCTATCTGACCAAAAACGCCGACGGCAAGGACTACCACGTCGAGTTCGGCGAGTTCTACGCGGGCGTTATCGACCTGACCAACCCGGCAGCCTACGACTGGTACAAAGATGTCATCAAAAAGAACCTGATCGAACTGGGCTGCGGCGGCTGGATGGCCGATTTCGGGGAGTACCTGCCGACCGATACCTTCCTGCACAACGGCGTGAGCGCGGAGATCATGCATAACGCCTGGCCTGCCCTGTGGGCGAAATGTAACTACGAAGCGCTGGAGGAGACCGGCAAGCTCGGGGAGATCCTGTTCTTCATGCGCGCAGGCTACACCGGTAGCCAGAAGCACTCGGTGATGATGTGGGCGGGGGATCAGAACGTCGACTGGAGCCTGGACGACGGTCTGGCGTCCGTCATCCCTGCGGCGCTGTCGCTGGCGATGACCGGGCACGGCCTGCACCACAGCGACATCGGCGGCTATACGACGCTCTTCGAGATGAAGCGCAGCAAAGAGCTGCTGCTGCGCTGGTGTGATTTCAGCGCCTTTACGCCGATGATGCGTACCCACGAGGGCAACCGCCCTGGCGATAACTGGCAGTTCGACGGCGACGCGGAAACTATCGCCCACTTCGCGCGCATGACCACCGTCTTCACCACCCTGAAGCCGTATATCAAAGCTGCGGTTGCGCAGAACGCGAAAAGCGGCCTGCCGGTGATGCGTCCGCTTTTCCTGCACTACGAGGACGACGCGCGCGCCTACACGCTGAAATACCAGTATCTGTTTGGCCGCGATCTGCTGGTGGCGCCGGTCCATGAAGAGGGACGCCGCGACTGGTCGCTCTATCTGCCGCAGGACACCTGGGTCAATGCGTGGACCGGAGAAACCTGCCAGGGCGGTGACATCACCGTTGATGCCCCGCTCGGCAAACCGCCGGTCTTCTATCGCCAGCAAAGCGAATGGGCCGATCTGTTTAGCACCTTACGTCATATCTGATAAGGCTCGCCCGCGGGGAAACCTGCGGGCAGACGGAGAACAATAATGAGTCAACATACTTCTGATCCGGCAACCCTGCGCCTGCCGTTTAAAGAAAAACTCGCCTACGGGATGGGCGATCTCGGCTCTAACATCCTGCTTGATATCGGCACGCTGTATCTGCTGAAGTTCTACACCGACGTGCTGGGGCTGCCGGGCACCTACGGCGGGATTATCTTCCTGATTGCGAAGTTTTTTACCGCCTTCACCGATATGGGCACCGGGATCATGCTCGATTCCCGGCGCAAGATCGGCCCGAAAGGGAAATTCCGCCCGTTCGTGCTGTATGCAGCCTTCCCGGTAACGTTGCTGGCGATTGCCAACTTCGTCGGCACACCGTTTGAAATCACCGGTAAAACGGTGATGGCGACGGTGCTGTTCATGCTGTACGGCCTGTTCTTCAGCATGATGAACTGCTCTTACGGCGCGATGGTGCCCGCCATCACCAAAAACCCGGACGAGCGCGCCTCGCTGGCGGCCTGGCGTCAGGGCGGCGCCACGCTCGGCCTGCTGCTCTGTACGGTGGGCTTTGTCCCGGTGATGAACCTGATTGAGGGTAACGACCAGCTTGGCTACATCTTTGCCGCCACCCTCTTCTCGCTGTTCGGGCTGTTCTTTATGTGGTGGTGCTATAAGGGCGTTACCGAGCGTTACGTCGAGACGCAGCCTGCTAACCCGGCGCAGAAACCGGGGCTGTTGCAGTCGTTTCGCGCCATCGCCGGGAACCGTCCGCTGTTTATCCTGTGCATCGCTAACCTGTGCACGCTGGGCGCCTTTAACGTTAAGCTCGCCATTCAGGTCTACTACACGCAGTACGTGCTGAACGACCCGATCCTGCTGTCGTATATGGGCTTCTTCAGCATGGGCTGTATTTTTATCGGCGTCTTTATGATGCCCGGCGCGGTGCGGCGCTTCGGCAAGAAAAAGGTCTACATCAGCGGGCTGATGATTTGGGTGGCGGGCGATCTGCTTAACTACTTCTTCGGCGGCGGCTCGGTGAGCTTTGTGGCGTTCTCCTGCCTGGCGTTCTTCGGTTCCGCGTTCGTGAACAGCCTGAACTGGGCGCTGGTGTCCGATACCGTGGAATACGGCGAGTGGCGCACCGGCGTGCGCTCCGAGGGAACGGTCTACACCGGCTTTACCTTCTTCAGGAAGGTCTCGCAGGCGCTGGCGGGCTTCTTCCCGGGGATCATGCTCACCCAGATCGGCTATGTGCCGAACGTGGTGCAGTCCGCCGGGACGGTTGAAGGGCTGCGGCAGCTGATATTTATCTACCCGAGCCTGCTGGCGGTCATCACCATCGTGGCGATGGGCTGCTTCTACAACCTCAACGAGAAGATGTATGTGCGCATAGTGGAAGAGATCGAACTGCGCAAACGTACGGCATAAATGACGTGATTGAGCGCCCTGCGGGGCGCTTTGAGGATCGACCATGACACATAATACTGATCCGTTAACCCTGAAATTGAGCCTGCGAGAGAAGTGCGCCTACGGGATGGGCGATTTTGGCTCGAATCTGATGCTGTGTATTGGCACGCTGTACCTGCTGAAGTTTTACACGGACGAGCTGGGCATGCCCGCGTTCTACGGCGGCATCATTTTTCTGGTCGCCAAGTTCTTTACCGCGTTCACCGACATGCTGACCGGGGTGCTGCTGGATTCCCGGCGTAACATTGGCCCGAGGGGGAAGTTCAGGCCATTCATACTTTACGCCTCCGTTCCGGTGGCGCTGGTCGCGACGGCGCAGTTTATGGCCAACGACTTTAGCCTGACGGTGAAAACGGCCCTCGCCACCGTGCTCTTCATGATGTTTGGCCTCTGCTACAGCCTGATGAACTGCGCCTACGGTGCAATGGTTCCGGCCATCACCAAAAACCCGAACGAGCGCGCGCAGCTTGCGGCGTGGCGTCAAGGCGGCGCAACGGTAGGACTGTTGCTCTGCACCGTCGGCTTTATGCCGATTCAGGCGCTGTTCATCAGCCCGCCCTCACTCGGCTATCTGGTGGCCGCGCTGGTGTTCGTCACCGGGGGGCTGTTCTGCATGTGGTGGTGCTACAGCGGGGTGAAAGAACGCTACGTCGAGCTTACGCCCGATCACCATAAGCCCGGCATTCTGAAATCATTCTGCGCGATTTTCCGCAATCCGCCGCTGCTGGTGCTGTGCATCGCCAACCTCTGTACCCTCGCCGCGTTTAACATCAAGCTGGCGATTCAGGTCTATTACACCCAGTACGTGCTGAACGATCTGCATCTCCTGTCGTGGATGGGCTTTTTCAGCATGGGCTGCATTCTGATTGGCGTGTTTCTGGTGCCCGGCGCGGTGAAGCGCTTTGGCAAGAAGCCGGTCTATCTGGGCGGGCTGACGCTGTGGGCGGTGGGCGACGTGCTGAATTTTTTCTGGGGGACCAGCTCCCTGCTGTTCGTGCTGTTTTCCTGCATGGCCTTCTTCGGCACGGCGTTTGTTAATAGCCTGAACTGGGCGCTGGTGCCGGATACCGTTGATTACGGCGAGTGGAAAACCGGCATTCGCGCCGAAGGGTCGGTGTATACCGGCTATACCTTCTCGCGCAAAATCTCCGCCGCGCTCGCCGGTTTCCTGCCCGGCATCATGCTGACCCAGATTGGCTACGTTCCTCACGCCGTGCAGAGCGCGGGCACGCTGCTTGGGTTGCGTCAGCTTATTTTCCTCTGGCCGTGCGGCCTGGCAATCGTCGCCGCCGTGACCATGGGGCTATTTTATAAACTCAACGAAGCGCGCTTCGCCTTTATTATCGAGGAGATTGGAAAACGGAAGAAACAGACAGCAAATACCCCTGAGATAACCACCAACAATAAAGCGTCAGCAGTCACTTTATAACAATAAATCCGGCCACTATGTCCTTCCTGTTTATCAGGAGGGAGGCCTTTCTGTACCTGATACATGGACAAATTATGAAAAGAATCATCACCGTACTGATCGTGTCGTCTGTGTCCTGCCCGGTATTTGCCGGGGCCTACGTCGAAACGCGCGAAGCCTACAACACCGCCTCAGAGCTGCACGAAGTGATCCTGCGTGCGGGCTATAACTTCGATATGGGCGCGGGGCTGATGTTCACCAACGCTTATAACGTGGGGAAATGGGACGAACTGAAACACAGCTATAACGAAATCGAGGGGTGGTATCCGCTCTTCAAACCGACCGACAAACTGACCTTCCAGCCCGGCGGATTAATTAATGACAGCAGCGCAGGATCAGGTGGCGCGGTTTATTTAGATACCAATTACAAATTTACGGACTGGTTTAATCTGACGTTCCGCTATCGCTATAACCATAACAATTACGATACGCCGGACTATAACGGGCAGATGGATAAGAACGACACGCATGAATTCGCCAACTACTGGAATTTCAAAGTGACGGATGCGTTTTTCTACACCTTTGAGCCGCACTTTTTCCAGCGGGTGAATGATTACCACAGCAAAAATGGCAAAGATCATCACTGGGAAATTACTAACAAGTTCAGCTATAAAATCGACAGAAACTGGCTGCCGTATCTTGAGCTACAGTGGCTGGACCGATGGAATGATTACAACCGGGAGCAGTACCGGATCCGTTTAGGGTTACGGTATTCGTTCTAATAAAAAAGCCGCTGATCGCTCAGCGGCTTTTTCGTTGCCGGGTGGCGCATGCGCTTACCCGGCCTACGGCATAACCGAATTAGTCTTCTTTCGCACCGCGCATTGCACGTTTACGATCGTTCTCAGTCAGGTGACGTTTACGGATACGAATTGACTGAGGCGTCACTTCGACCAGTTCGTCATCATCGATGAATTCCAGCGCCTGCTCCAGGGTCATCTTGATCGGTGGAACCAGAACCGTTGCTTCGTCAGTACCGGACGCACGCATGTTGGTCAGTTTCTTACCGGTCAGACAGTTTACCGTCAGGTCGTTAGAACGGCTGTGAATACCGATGATCTGGCCTTCGTAAACTTCAGCACCGTGACCCAGGAACAGCTTACCGCGATCCTGCAAACCGAACAGCGCAAACGCAACCGCTTTACCCTGACCGTTGGAGATCAGCACGCCGTTGTTACGCTGGCCCACTTCGCCCGGACGAACGTCGTCGTAGTGGCTGAAGGTGGAGTACAGCAGACCGGTACCGGAAGTCATGGTCATGAACTCAGAACGGAAGCCGATCAGGCCACGGCTTGGGATCACGTAGTCGAGACGTACGCGGCCTTTGCCATCTGGATTCATGTTTTTCAGGTCGCCTTTACGCTCACCCAGTGCCTGCATCACAGAACCCTGGTGCTGCTCTTCAACGTCCAGCGTTACGTTTTCGAACGGCTCTTGTTTACGGCCATCGATTTCGCGGAAGATAACTTTCGGACGGGAAACCGCCATCTCGAAACCTTCACGACGCATGTTCTCAATCAGAACAGACAGGTGCAGCTCACCACGACCCGAAACGCGGAATGCATCAGCGTCTTCGGTTTCTTCAACGCGCAGCGCAACGTTGTGCACCAGCTCTTTGTTCAGGCGGTCAAGGATCTGACGAGAGGTAACGAACTTACCTTCTTTACCACAGAACGGAGAGGTGTTGACGTTGAAGAACATGGATACGGTTGGTTCATCAACGGACAGGGCTGGCAGCGCTTCGACGTTCTGCGGATCGCAGATGGTGTCGGAGATGTTCAGTTCACCCAGACCGGTGATAGCGATGATGTCGCCCGCTTCAGCGATGTCGCTCTCGATACGCTCAAGACCCAGGTGAGTCAGCACTTTACCGACTTTACCGTTACGGGTTTTCCCTTCGCTATCGATGATAGTGACCTGCTGGTTAGGCTTCACTTTACCGCGCTTGATACGACCAATGCCGATTACGCCAACATAGTTGTTGTAGTCGAGCTGAGAGATCTGCATTTGCAGGGTGCCTTCCAGGTCAACGTTTGGCGCAGGAACGCGGTCAACAATCGTCTGGTACAGCGGAGTCATGTCTTCCGCCATGTCTTCGTGATCCAGACCGGCGATACCGTTCAGCGCAGACGCATAAACGATAGGGAAGTCCAGCTGTTCGTCGGTCGCGTCGAGGTTAACGAACAGGTCGAAGACCTGGTCAACAACCCAGTCAGGACGCGCGCCAGGACGGTCAACCTTGTTGATCACAACGATAGGTTTCAGGCCGTGGGCAAATGCTTTTTTGGTCACGAAGCGCGTTTGCGGCATAGGGCCATCAAATGCGTCAACCACCAGCAGCACGGAATCCACCATGGACATCACGCGCTCAACTTCACCACCGAAGTCGGCGTGCCCTGGGGTATCAACGATGTTGATACGGTAGTCATTCCATTTGATAGCGGTGTTTTTGGCGAGGATGGTAATCCCACGCTCTTTCTCCAAATCGTTGGAGTCCATCACACGCTCTTGAGTTTCGGCACGAGCATCAAACGTACCGGACTGCTGTAGCAGCTTATCAACCAGGGTAGTTTTACCATGGTCGACGTGCGCGATGATGGCGATATTACGCAATTTTTCGATCACAACTTTGCCTCAGGCATTTAGAAATAGCGCGTTATTGTACACGGATTAATCGCACTACAAAACAGGATCACAAACATCCCCCGCAAACAAGTATTGCAGAGATGCTTTGTGATCGCTTTCACGGAGCGGTAAAAGGGCACTTTAACGTAAATTGCACCAATATGGTGCTCGATGTTCACACAGAAGCACTATAATGGTGCAACAAATCCAATGTGGTGCAGCCCTTCTGCACTATGGTGCGCATGATAACGCCTTTTTGGGGTGTTTTAAAAGTTGGCACAGATTTCGCTTTACAGAAATACAGTAAAAATATGGCAGCCCAGCCGATTTGAAGACCTCGTTACCACGACGACAATGACCAATCTGGAGAGTTAAGTATGTCCGCTGAACACGTTTTGACGATGCTGAACGAACATGAAGTGAAGTTTGTTGATCTGCGCTTCACCGATACCAAAGGTAAAGAACAGCACGTCACGATCCCTGCTCATCAGGTGAACGCCGAATTCTTTGAAGAAGGCAAAATGTTTGACGGCTCCTCCATTGGCGGCTGGAAAGGCATTAACGAATCCGACATGGTTCTGATGCCAGATGCAACCACTGCGCTCATTGACCCGTTCTACGAAGAACCTACGCTGATCATCCGCTGCGATATTCTGGAACCTGGCACGCTGCAAGGCTATGACCGTGACCCACGCTCCATCGCAAAACGCGCTGAAGAGTACCTGCGCTCTACCGGCATCGCAGACACCGTTCTGTTCGGGCCAGAGCCAGAGTTCTTCCTGTTCGACGACATCCGTTTTGGTGCTTCCATTTCTGGCTCCCACGTCGCTATCGATGACATCGAAGGCGCATGGAACTCTTCCACCAAGTACGAAGGTGGTAACAAAGGTCACCGTCCGGGCGTGAAAGGCGGTTACTTCCCGGTTCCTCCGGTCGATTCTTCACAGGACATCCGTTCTACCATGTGTCTGATCATGGAAGAGATGGGCCTGGTTGTTGAAGCGCACCACCACGAAGTGGCAACGGCTGGCCAGAACGAGATCGCTACCCGCTTCAACACCATGACCAAAAAAGCGGATGAGATTCAGATCTACAAATACGTTGTACACAACGTTGCGCACCGTTTCGGTAAAACCGCGACCTTCATGCCAAAACCAATGTTTGGCGACAACGGTTCCGGCATGCACTGCCACATGTCCCTGTCCAAGAACGGCACCAACCTGTTCTCTGGTGACAAGTATGCGGGTCTGTCTGAGCAGGCGCTGCACTACATCGGCGGTGTTATCAAACACGCTAAAGCGATCAACGCCCTGGCGAACCCGACCACGAACTCCTACAAGCGTCTGGTTCCAGGCTACGAAGCACCCGTGATGCTGGCGTACTCTGCCCGTAACCGTTCTGCTTCTATCCGTATCCCGGTGGTTGCGTCTCCGAAAGCGCGTCGTATCGAAGTGCGCTTCCCGGACCCGGCGGCTAACCCATACCTGTGCTTCGCAGCACTGCTGATGGCCGGTCTGGACGGTATCAAGAACAAGATCCACCCGGGCGAAGCCATGGACAAAAACCTGTACGACCTGCCGCCAGAAGAAGCGAAAGAGATCCCACAGGTTGCCGGCTCTCTGGAAGAAGCCCTGCAAGCGCTGGACGCAGACCGCGAGTTCCTGACCGCTGGCGGCGTGTTCACCGATGAAGCTATCGACGCTTACATCGCGCTGCGTACCGAAGAAAACGACCGCGTTCGCATGACGCCGCACCCGGTTGAGTTTGAACTGTACTACAGCGTTTAATTGTTTTGTTTTACCCGGCGCATACGCGTCGGGAGTAGTTGCCGTGGAAACTTTAGCCCATCTTCGGATGGGCTTTTTTCTCCACCAACAATCTGATCTCACGCGCTTTTTACCTCTAAAACGCTATACTGCACTAAAATAGTGCAACGACTCCAGGAGACTGCTGAATGGCAACTGGCACGCTGCCCGATGCTGGGCAGATCCTCAATTCTTTGATTAACAGTATTTTGCTGGTCGACGACGAGCTGGCGGTGCATTACGCCAACCCGGCGGCGCAACAGCTGCTCGCCCAAAGCGCCAGAAAACTGTTTGGCACGCCGCTGCCGGAACTGCTGAGCTATTTCTCGCTGAATATTGGTCTGATGCAGGAGAGTTTGCAGGCGGGTCAGGGCTTCACCGATAACGAAGTGACGCTGGTGATTGACGGACGCTCGCATATTTTGTCCCTCACCGCACAGCGCCTGCCAGATGGCATGATTCTGCTGGAAATGGCGCCGATGGATAACCAACGTCGTCTCAGCCAGGAGCAGCTTCAGCATGCGCAGCAGATTGCGGCGCGCGACCTGGTGCGCGGGCTGGCCCATGAGATCAAAAACCCGCTGGGCGGCTTACGCGGTGCGGCACAGCTTTTGACCAAAGCGCTGCCTGACCCTGCCCTGGCGGAGTATACCAACGTCATTATTGAGCAGGCGGACCGTCTGCGTAATCTGGTCGATCGCCTGCTCGGGCCACAGCAGCCGGGGATGCATGTTTCAGAAAGCATTCACAAGGTCGCGGAGCGGGTGGTGAAACTCGTCTCTATGGAGCTGCCGGATAACGTCACGCTGGTGCGTGATTACGACCCAAGCCTGCCGGAGCTGGCGCACGATCCGGACCAGATTGAACAGGTGCTGTTGAACATTGTGCGTAACGCGTTGCAGGCGCTGGGCCCGGAGGGTGGCGAAATTATTCTGCGTACTCGCACCGCGTTCCAGCTGACGCTGCACGGCGTGCGTTATCGTCTGGCGGCACGTATTGATGTGGAAGATAACGGGCCGGGGATCCCGCCGCATCTCCAGGACACTCTGTTCTACCCGATGGTCAGCGGTCGCGAAGGCGGCACCGGGCTGGGGTTATCCATAGCCCGTAATTTGATTGACCAACACTCCGGCAAAATTGAATTTACCAGTTGGCCGGGACATACCGAGTTTTCGGTTTTCCTGCCGATTAAAAAATAAAGGTGACGTTTATGCAACGAGGGATAGTCTGGGTAGTCGATGACGATAGCTCCATCCGTTGGGTGCTTGAACGCGCACTCACAGGAGCGGGATTAAGCTGCACGACGTTTGAGAGCGGCAGCGAGGTGCTCGACGCACTCACCACCAAAACGCCGGACGTTCTGCTCTCGGATATTCGCATGCCGGGCATGGACGGACTGGCGCTCTTAAAGCAGATCAAACAGCGCCACCCCATGCTTCCGGTCATCATAATGACCGCCCACTCCGACCTGGATGCCGCCGTTAGCGCCTACCAGCAGGGGGCGTTTGATTATCTGCCAAAACCGTTTGATATCGACGAAGCCGTTGCCCTGGTCGAACGCGCCATCAGCCACTATCAGGAGCAACAGCAGCCCCGCCACGCGCCGGATTTCGGGCCTACGACGGACATCATCGGTGAAGCGCCGGCCATGCAGGACGTGTTTCGCATCATCGGGCGTCTGTCGCGCTCGTCTATCAGCGTCTTGATTAACGGTGAATCAGGGACCGGTAAAGAGCTGGTTGCACACGCCCTGCATCGCCACAGCCCGCGGGCGAAAGCCCCCTTTATCGCCCTGAACATGGCAGCGATCCCTAAGGATTTAATTGAATCTGAGCTGTTCGGCCACGAAAAAGGGGCGTTTACCGGAGCCAATACCATTCGTCAGGGACGCTTTGAACAGGCTGACGGCGGCACGCTTTTCCTGGATGAAATCGGCGATATGCCGCTGGATGTTCAGACCCGACTGCTGCGCGTGCTGGCAGATGGCCAGTTTTACCGCGTGGGCGGGTATGCGCCGGTGAAGGTGGACGTGCGTATTATTGCCGCGACGCACCAGAACCTGGAGCTGCGCGTGCAGGAGGGGAAATTCCGTGAGGATTTATTCCATCGTCTGAACGTGATCCGTGTCCACCTGCCGCCGCTGCGCGAGCGTCGGGAAGATATCCCGCGTCTGGCGCGCCATTTCCTGCAAGTGGCGGCCCGCGAGCTGGGCGTGGAAGCCAAGCAGCTTCATCCGGAAACGGATGCCGCCCTCACCCGTCTGGCGTGGCCTGGCAACGTGCGTCAGCTGGAAAACACCTGTCGCTGGCTGACCGTGATGGCCGCCGGACAGGAAGTGTTGATTCAGGATCTCCCCGCCGAGCTGTTTGAAGCCACCGTGCCCGAAAGCACCGCCGGACATGCGCTGCCGGACAGCTGGGCGACGCTGCTGGCGCAGTGGGCAGATCGCGCGCTGCGTTCCGGTCATCAAAATCTGCTCTCCGAAGCGCAGCCTGAGATGGAGCGCACGCTGTTAACTACCGCGCTTCGTCATACCCAGGGCCACAAACAGGAAGCGGCTCGCCTGTTGGGATGGGGTCGAAACACCCTGACGCGCAAGCTGAAAGAGCTGGGAATGGAGTGATCTTACTCCGCTGTGTAAAGGTTACTAATTGAGCGCAAAGTGCCGTTATTTTGCGCTTTACTGTTCCGATGAGTTTTGTATGATCGTGCCCGGAAACAGGGGGGAGCATCATGCTGGAATCATTAGTGACTTTGCTTTCGAGCGGAGCAGCAGAAAGCCACACGCCACAAACTGCCGTTGCGGCGGTGCTGTGTGCGGCGCTGGTTGGGCTGTTTAGCTAACGAGCTGTTGATGAAAAGCCGGGTGGCGCTTCGCTTACCCGGCTTTTCAACTTAAATCACCCGCGAGAACTGCTGTAAACGCGCCTTCTGACGTAGATAGGCATCGAAGCACATGCAGATATTACGAATCAACAGACGTCCTTTCGGCGTGACGACCACCGCGCTTTCCGACACATCCACCAGCCCGTCCTTCGCCAGCGGCGCAAGGAGTTTCAGGTCTTCGGCAAAGTAATCGCTGAATTGCAGATCCCATTGCGACTCCACCTCGCGGAATTCGAGACGGAAGTTGCAGATAAGCGCCTTAATCACATCACGACGGATGCAGTCGTCACGCGTTAACGCAATGCCGCGCCACAATGCGTTACCCGTTTCATCAACCTGCTGGTAGTACAGCTTCAGCTCTTTCTGGTTCTGAGCGTAGCAGTCGCCAATCATGCTAATGGCGGAGACGCCCATTCCGAGCAGATCGGTATCGCCCTGGGTGGTGTAACCCTGGAAGTTACGGTGGAGAACACCTTCGCGCTGGGCAATTGCCAGTTCGTCGTCAGGGCGGGCAAAGTGATCCATCCCGATAAACTGATAGCCGGTTTCGGTCAGCGAGGCGATGGTCTCCTGCAAAATGTCCAGCTTCTGCTGGGCGGAAGGCAGATCCGCATCTTTGATTTTGCGCTGAGCGGCGAACAGCGTCGGCAGGTGCGCGTAATTAAAGACGCTCAGACGGTCCGGGTTAAGCTCAGCCACGCGTTTAAGCGTGTAGGCGAAGCTCTCCGGCGTCTGCTTCGGCAGGCCGTAAATCAGGTCTATATTCGTTGAGGTAAAGCCGATTTCACGCGCATGGTTGAGTAAGGCAAAGATAAACGCTTCGTCCTGCTCGCGGTTTACCAGGCGCTGTACTTCTTTATTGAAGTCCTGTACGCCCATACTCAGGCGGTTGAAGCCTTCAGCGCGTAAATGATCCAGCACATCCAGCTCGATTTCACGTGGATCGACCTCGATCGAAATTTCGGCGTCGTCGTTAAAACTGAAATTGTCGCGCAGCAGCGCCATCAGGCGGCTGATCTGCGCTTTATTCAGATAGGTTGGCGTACCACCGCCCCAGTGAAGCTGGCTAACGTGACGCCCTTTAAACAGCGGTGCGCGGTGCAGAATTTCCTGTTCGAGCGCATCGAGGTATTGATCGGCTTTGTGCTGCTGGCGGGTAACGATTTTATTGCAGCCGCAGAAGTAGCAGAGCTTATGGCAGAATGGAATATGGACGTAGAGCGACAGCGGGCGCTCGGGATAGCGCGCCACAGCATGCTGAAAATCCGCCTCGCCGAAAGCGTCAGAAAACTCCAGCGCGGTGGGGTATGAGGTATAACGCGGCCCGGAATAGTTATATTTCTGGATCAGGGCCAAATCCCAGTCGATAGATGGTACAGACATGCTCACTCCTTCCGTTGGTGTCGCGTTCTTATACGGCGGCCCGTTCTGGTCCCGTTGCGGGCCATCATTCGGGTGCGCAGCCACTTCTGTCGCCGCGACAACCGCCGTAGTTTAACGAATAACCACACCAGATAACATATAACCGGAAGGGTTATAAGCAGGACGAGTGTACCTGCCGGGTGCAAATGTTAGTTTCCACCCTTCAGAAGACGCATCATATCTTCCTGCTTGTCGTCTTCCTCTTCGTCTTCTTCATCATCGTAGGACAGACCCAGCTTCTGCATCAGCTCGTCGATGCGATCCAGTTTGGCATCCACCCATGACTGCTCTTCGGCGGTCAAGGTTTCACCCTCTTCAAGACGTTCCAGCAGCGCGTCCAGGCGCTCATCGTTCTCCAGCAAATCCAGCTCAGCCTGCGGTGAAAGCATAGGTTTCTCGCTCTTTGGTTTGTGCTGCTTAGTGACCGGGGTGTCTGTCACGCCCAGTGGAATGGGAGTTTTACTGCCGATACGAGGATCTTTCTGCTGTTTGCCTTTTGCAGAAGCGCCTGCGGCACCGCCACCGTTAGCACGGCTACCCGCAGCATGGCCACGATGTTTTTTATCGCGTTTGCGATCGCGCGCTTCCTGATTCAGTTCTTCGCGCGTTTTGCGGCGTGCTTTTGCAGGGCGTTTCGCGCCCGCAGCGGAGGTCGGTTTTTTCATGATGTTTTATCTTTAAGTCGTTTTCTTCAGTATAGAATTGCGGCGAAATCTAGCAGAAAGCAAGCAAAGAAAAAAGGCGACAGAGCAATCTGTCGCCTTTTTTCCTGACTCACAACCCTTAACGGGTCAGACATTCCCTGTTTGCCTGCAACAAACCCTGTTTATCCCTTGGCTACTACCGTCCGTGATACGGTTCCGTTTCCTGTTAAAAACGCCTCCAGGCGCCGGTCGTCCTGACAATCCTGAGTCTTCGCCTCCTGGCGCTCCTGACCCTTATCCTTAAGTCGTTATCCTGTTGGCATCCTCGCCGTAGCACACACTTTACCTTGTTCCTTTAAACTAACAAGCAACGAAAAGGTACAAAACCGGATTTTCAGATAATTACTCATTAATAACTCTTTGAATTTTAATATCTTGAGTTTTTTAGCCCCTGCGATTTCTCTTAAATTTCTCATACGCTTAAGGGCAAATCTCTTACATTTCGCAGGGCTTTCACTTACATGTCAATGACGAAGGGAAAAGCCTTTTGCCCGCATTCAGGTATAATCCCCGCAGATTACGATTTTTGGAGACGACCACGTGACTACCTGGAACTACCAACAGACGCATTTTGTCACCAGTGCGCCCGATATTCGCCACCTGCCCTCAGACACAGGGATTGAAGTGGCATTTGCTGGCCGCTCCAATGCGGGAAAATCCAGTGCCCTGAATACGCTGACCAATCAGAAAAACCTGGCGCGTACCTCAAAAACACCTGGCCGTACACAACTGATTAACCTGTTTGAAGTGGCTGAAGGCAAACGCCTGGTCGATTTACCGGGCTACGGTTACGCGCAGGTACCGGAAGAGATGAAGATCAAATGGCAGCGTGCGCTGGGTGAATACCTGGAAAAACGCATGTGTCTGAAAGGCCTGGTGGTGCTGATGGATATTCGTCATCCGCTGAAAGATCTCGACCAGCAGATGATTGACTGGGCGGTGGCAAGCGATATTGCGGTGCTGGTACTGCTGACAAAAGCGGATAAGCTGGCGAGCGGCGCGCGCAAGGCACAGGTGAATAAGGTTCGTGAAGCGGTGCTGGCATTCAACGGTGATGTACAGGTTGAACCGTTCTCCTCGCTGAAAAAGCAGGGCGTGGATAAACTGCGTCAGAAGCTCGACAGCTGGTTTAACGATCTGGAACCGGCGACAGAAGCGGAAGCAGAGTAATAACAGGCGCGGCGATGACCGCGCTTTTTTTCGCCTGAAACTTTCTTTGCCGCAATAAAAAACGCCCCAGTCATTACTGACTGGGGCGGCTAAAATATTCAGCCAAATCCGATTACGTGAAGTAAAAGGTCTGAAAGATAGAACATCTTACCTCTGTACCCTACGTCGTTAACTCTACTCTTTTTTTATCGCTGGACAAAGCACTTTTTGTAGTTTTTTTTCATTCTTTACATAGGGAATTCTAATGATCGTCACAAAACGCGCGTACTTATGTTGCTTACTTACATAAAACGCGCGTTATTCCGTTAACCCTTAGTGAGCCTGATCCCAGTTTTCGCCGCTACCCACTTCCACCAGCAACGGAACGTCCAGCTTCATGCTGTTTTCCATCAGTTCATGGATCTTCTGAGAGACCGTCTCCAGATCGTCTTTATGAACTTCAAAGACCAGTTCATCGTGTACCTGCATGATCATTTTCACGCGCGGCTTCTCTTTTTCCAACCAGGCATCGACGGCGATCATTGCGCGTTTAATGATGTCCGCCGCAGTGCCCTGCATAGGGGCGTTAATCGCAGCACGTTCAGCACCCGCGCGGCGCGCGGCGTTGCTGGATTTGATGTCCGGAAGGTAGAGACGACGGCCATCCAGCGTTTCAACGTAGCCTTTCTCTTTCGCCTGCGCGCGGGTACGTTCCATATATTCCAGCACGCCCGGATACCGCTCGAAGTAGAGATCCATATACTTCTGCGACTCTTTACGCGGAATATTGAGCTGGCGTGAAAGACCAAAGGCACTCATGCCGTAAATCAGACCGAAGTTGATCGCTTTTGCGCTACGACGCTGCTCATTTGTCACGCTCTCCAGCGGCATCCCAAACACTTCGGCAGCGGTTGCCCGGTGGATATCCTTCCCTTCGGCAAAGGCCGTCAGCAGGCCTTTGTCGCGTGACAGGTGCGCCATAATACGCAGTTCGATTTGCGAGTAGTCCGCGGAGACAATCAGGTAATCCTCTGGCGCAATGAAAGCCTGGCGAATACGGCGGCCCTCTTCATTACGCACCGGAATGTTCTGAAGGTTAGGATCGGTTGACGAAAGTCGCCCGGTCGCCGCCACAGCCTGGTGATAGGAGGTGTGCACGCGGCCCGTTTTCGGGTTGATCATCAACGGCAGTTTGTCGGTATAGGTCGATTTCAGCTTAGCCAGACCGCGGTATTGCAGAATAACTTTTGGCAGCGGATAGTCCAGAGCCAGCTCTTCCAGCACCTCTTCAGACGTTGAAGGAGCGCCGCCCGGGGTTTTCTTCAGCGGCTTGATACCCTGTTTTTCAAACAGGATGGTTTGCAGCTGTTTCGGTGACGACAGGTTAAATGCCTCGCCAGCAAGCTCATGCGCCTTCTGTTCAAGCTCGGTCAGGCGCTGCGCCAGCTCACCAGAGTGGTTATGCAGCACCGTTGGGTCGATTTTAACGCCATTGCGCTCAATGCGGGACAGCACAGGCACTAGCGGCATCTCAATGTTCCGGAACACATTCAGCGGCCCTTCGTGCTTCTGCAATTTCGGCCACATTTTGAGATGCAGCTGTAGCGTGACGTCAGCGTCTTCCGCGGCGTAGCGGCCTGCCTCTTCCAGCGAGATCTGGTTAAAGGTCAGCTGATTTTTACCCTTACCGGCAATTTCTTCAAAGGTGATGGTTTTGTGTTTCAGCCAACGATCGGATAAGGAATCCATATCATGGCGGCCCGCCACGCTGTCCAGAATGTAAGATTCCAGCATGGTGTCAAAAGCGATACCACGCAGCTCAATGCCGTAGTTTTGCAGAATACCGCGGTCGTACTTCAGGTTTTGCCCGACCTTCAGCGCTTTCTCGTCTTCCAGAATCGGCTTCAGCAGTTCTAAGGCGCGCTCGCGGGAGATTTGCTCCGGCGCATCCAGATAGTCGTGAGCAACCGGAACATAGGCGGCAATACCCGGCTCCGTTGCGAATGACAGGCCCACCATATTAGCCGTAATGTTATCGAGGCTGTCCGTTTCGGTATCGAAAGCAAATACTGGCGCTTTTTTCAGCTTTTCAATCCAGGCGACGAGCCGTGACTCTTCAAGGATGGTTTCATAGTTGTCGAAGGAGAGCGCTACCGCCTCTTCTTCTGACTGCTCTTCGGCATCGACAACGATGGTCTCTTTCGGCTTCGCCGCAGGTTTAGCCCCTTTCGCCTGAAGCCATTTACCGGCTTCAACATCCGCGGTCCAGCGTTTAAATTCGTATTTTCTGAACAGACCAAGCAGTTCGTCGGCTGCGGGTTCCTGCACTTCCAGCTGCTCGCAGGTAAGCTCCAGCTCTACGTCAGTTTTGATGGTGGCCAACTGATAGGAGAGATAAGCCACCTCTTTGTTATCGGCGAGCTTTCCGGCCATGGTTTTTGCGCCACGGAAGGTAAGACCGGCAATTTTGTCGGACTCTGCATACAGCGTATCCAGCCCGCCCAGCCCTTGCAGCAGCGCCTGAGCTGTTTTTTCACCCACGCCCGGCACGCCAGGAATGTTATCCGAGGAATCGCCCATCAGGGCGAGGAAATCAATAATGAGCTCTGGCGGCACACCATATTTGGCGACCACTTCTTCCGGGCCAAGAATGGTGTTTGTCATGGTGTTGATCAGCGTAATCCCTGGCGTTACCAGCTGCGCCATGTCTTTATCACCGGTACTGATCAGAACCGGGCGGCCTGCTTTTTCCGCTTCGCGCGCCAGGGTACCAATTACGTCGTCAGCTTCAACGCCAGAGACCGCCAGCAGTGGTAGCCCCATCGCTTTCACCATAGCGTGCAGCGGTTCAATCTGCGCACGCAGATCGTCAGGCATAGGGGGACGGTGTGATTTGTAATGCTCAAATAATTCATCGCGGAAGGTTTTACCCTTCGCATCAAACACCACGGCCGCATGGGTTGGGTGGTATTGCAGAATCAGGCTGCGCAGCATATTCAGCACGCCGTACATTGCGCCGGTAGGTTCCCCTGCGCTGTTGGTCAGAGGAGGAAACGCATGATACGCCCGATACAGGTAAGAAGAGCCATCGACGAGTATAAGTGGGTTTTCTGGGATCTGAACCATAATGTCCGTGCCTGTTATGAATTTATGGGTAAAGGATGCCACAGAAGGATGAAAACATCAGGTTTTAGCGCTTTATACAGAAAAAGATTTTGCGATCGGGAAGATCGCTCGCAAAACAAAACTGTGGATAAGTTTGTGCATATTTTTAATACAGGTGAATAACAGCTTGATAAAAGTGATATTGAAAACTTATTTATCTATTTAAATCAAACAATTAATACAAGATCAATTAAGATCACACCTCACTGATGGTTATTTAGTCTATGTGGATATAAGGCTTAAGCACCTTGTCTATAGGGAAAAATTCGAGGCCTGCCAGGAAAAGCCGCGGCCTCCTGGTGTGAAAGCGCCCTGGTCTGAGCGAATTTCTGATAAGATCGGCGCCCAGCACCGGATAGCCGGCTGCTCAATTACAGCTAACTATCTGAAAAAATTCATCATGTCGAGAATACTCGCTGCGATAACATTATTATTAAGCGTCATTTTAACTATTCTGGTTACTATCGCCTGTTCTGTGCCAATCATCGTTGCCGGAATAATTAAGCTCCTGTTGCCTGTCCCTCCGGTATGGCGCGCGGTGTCTGCTTTTTGTAATTTTATGATGTACTGCTGGTGTGAAGGCCTGGCGATCCTGCTGCATCTGAACCCCTGGCTGAAGTGGGACGTTCAGGGTCTGGAGAAGCTGAACAAAAAGAACTGGTATCTGCTGATCTGCAATCACCACAGCTGGGCCGACATTGTTGTATTGTGCGTACTGTTTCGCAAACACATTCCGATGAATAAATACTTTCTGAAACAGCAGCTGGCCTGGGTGCCTTTCATTGGTCTGGCCTGCTGGGCGCTGGATATGCCGTTTATGAAACGCTATTCACGCAGCTATTTGATTCGTCATCCGGAACGCCGCGGTAAGGACGTGGAAACCACGCGCCGTTCTTGCGAGAAGTTTCGCGCGCATCCCACCACCATTGTTAACTTCGTCGAAGGATCGCGCTTTACCGAAGAGAAGCGCCAGCAAACTCGCTCTCCTTATCAGAACCTGTTGCCGCCAAAGGCTGCGGGCATCGCAATGGCGCTCAACGTGCTGGGTGAGCAGTTCGATAAATTGTTGAACGTAACGCTCTGCTATCCGGAAAACGACAGGACGCCATTCTACGACATGCTCAGCGGCAGGCTGACGCGTATCGTTGTCCGCGTTGATCTGGTGCCCGTCAATACTGAACTGCACGGGGATTACGTCAACGATAAAAACTTCAAACGTCGTTTCCAGCTTTGGCTTAATACACTCTGGAAAGAGAAAGACGAGCAGATAGCGAAGATTAAATCTTCATACAAAAACGCCGGTCAGTGACCGGCGTTTTTCTTTATGGTTGTTACTTTTTCTCAACCAGGTATTTCACGGTATCAGCGTACTGTTGTACGAAGATATCCATGCTGGTCGTGTCCATACCACGCATATTCACCTGGTATTTGCCGTTAACATACATCGCCGGCACGCCCTGCAACTGGAAGTCAGCGGCAGCTTTTTCCTGCTGTGCCACGAGAGATTTCACCACAAAACTGTTCCAGGCAGCGTCGTAGTCTTCACCTTTCACACCGGCATCTACGAACACTTTACGGATATCTGCCGTAGTTTGTACGGTCTGGGTTTTCTGTACGGCTTCAAACATAGGCGCGGTGATCTTATCTTCCACACCCAGCGCAATCGCGACCGCCCATGCCTGAGTCAGATCTTTGCCCAGTGGGCCAAGGAACTCAACGTGGTATTTCGTCATTTTGGTGCCTTCCGGCAGCTTTTTCTTCACGTTGTCAGAAACATGAAGTACCTGCTCAAACTCGTAGCAGTGCGGGCAGTAGAAGGAGAAGAACTCCAGCACCTGAGGCTCGCCAGCAACAGGCTTGTCTAGCGTAATGTACTGCTTGCCGTCGGTAAACTGCGCAGCAGTTGCGCTAAATGCCAGAATCATACCAGCCAGCGCCAGCCAAATTTTTTTCATGATCAACTCTCTCCTGGGTGTGTCCAATTAATACATCGGCGTTAATTGCAAAGGGGGTTCCTGTAGAACCTTAACCTGCTCGGTAAATGTGGATATCTGGTTGCGCCAGTAATCCTCCCCGGTAAGCCAGGGGAAATTTCGGGGAAAAGCCGGGTCTTCCCAACGCCTGATTAACCACGCGAGATAATAAACAAATCGCATCGCACGTAAAGGCTCTATCAAGGCAATTTCGTCTGAATTAAAGGGGATAAATTCTTCATAAGCTTCAATTATGGTCTCAAGCTGCATGCGCTGCTCGGCTTTATCACCGTTGAGTAGCATCCATAGATCCTGCACCGCGGGTCCCATACGTGCGTCATCAAGATCGACAAATAGCGGCCCATCGCGCCAGAGAATATTCCCGGCGTGGCAGTCACCGTGCAGGCGCAGAGTAGTAATATCATCCCGCCAGCAGGCTTTTACAGCATCAATAAGCTTATCGGTCGCCGTGAGGAAATTATCCTTTAGTGCATTCGGGATCAGCGCCGATGTTTCGAATACCTGTCGCGGCTCAATAAGATATTCCTGAACACCAATCGTCGGACGGGCAACAAACGGTTTTTTACGTCCCGTCTGATGAATGCGCCCCAGATAGCGGGCAACCCATTCCATCTGATCGATATTATCTGCCTCAAACTGTCTTCCGCCCAGGCTCGGAAATACCGCGTAGTAAAAGCCCTGATGGGTCAGCAGCGTTTGGTTATTGAATTTAATCGGTGCCGCAACGGGAACATCATCATCCAGTAGATCGTGGGCAAACTGATGTTCTTCCTGAATTTGTTCTGCGGACCAGCGCTGTGGACGGTAAAACTTTACGACAAAGCGCTGGCGCTCTTCGTCCTGAAATTGGTAGACACGGTTTTCGTAGCTGTTTAAAGCGGTTAACCCGGAATCCACCCGAATACCCTGCTCGAACAGCGCATCCATAATGGTATCCGGGTGTAGTGTCTGGAAAGTAAAAGCCTGGTCGTTCATCCGATCATCCGGAAATTATACGAATGATTCAGGATATCATCTTGTGGCGATTTCGGTGGCTCCGCTTACAAGCTTTTACTCTTTAATTACGCCTCGGGCGCGCAGTAATGCGGTTTTAAAATCCTCTTCATAATCTTTCTGAATGCCAGGAATAACAGCATCTTTAGCCGAGTCACGCATTTTCAGGTGGTAGATCAGGATGTCGTCAGAAAGGTCCGCCAGTTCGCCATCAAAACCTGACTCTTTCGCCAGTTTCTGTAAAAATTGCATCAGATTCAGCTCTGGCTCTTTTTGCCAGGCCGGCTGGAGAAGCTCAATGACTTCATTAAGACGTTTACATTTCATGGTAGTGCTCCTTTCATTTAGAGAGACACGTTAGCAGGGTCAATCCCACAATAAAAGAGGCGATATTCGTGAATCAATGCCAGGAAATCATCGGGGTTGTTCTGGCCGGGGGCAGGGCAACGCGAATGGGTGGAAAGGATAAGGGACTTCAGCTCCTGAACAACACACCATTATGGCAGCATGTTGCTGATACGCTTGCAGATCAGGTGTCATCGATGGCGATCAGCGCTAACCGACATGTTGATATTTATCAGCGCAGCGGGTATCCGGTTTATCAGGATAACCTGATGGACTACCCCGGTCCGCTGGCGGGAATGCTTTCTGTTATGCAGCAGTCGTACGGAGAGTGGTTTCTCTTTTGTTCATGTGATACGCCCTTCATCCCGTCCTGTCTGGTTGAACGTCTGGTGCAGCGGCGCGGTGGTGCTCCCGTCGTCTGGGTACA
Organism: Colias nastes; assembly: GCA_907164665.1. Lineage (NCBI taxonomy): Eukaryota > Metazoa > Arthropoda > Insecta > Lepidoptera > Pieridae > Colias > Colias nastes. Next base: position 49,459 of record CAJQZM010038881.1, read on the forward strand.
CGACGGTGAACGCGACCATCCAACGATCGCATTGATTAATCGCTCGTTAATATCCGCGCTGGAAGATTACCTGGCCGCAGGAGAGCGACGCGTCATGGTATTTATGCGCCAGTCCGGAGGGCATTCCGTTGATTTCAGCGACATGAAATCGGCGTTTGTGAATGTAAACACGACGGAAGATTTGCAGATGATGCAGGAGAGAAAATGATACCCGTATTAGCGATCTCAGCCTGGAGTGGCACCGGGAAAACTTCGCTGCTAAAAAAACTGATACCTGCACTTTGCGCCAAAGGCATTCGTCCCGGATTGATTAAGCATACGCACCATAACATGGATGTCGATAAACCGGGGAAAGATAGCTATGAGCTGCGTAAGGCTGGCGCTGCACAAACGATGGTGGCGAGTAACCAGCGCTGGGCGTTAATGACAGAAACACCGGATGAAGCACCGCTGGATCTCGCTTATCTTGTCAGCCGGATGGATCACTCCACGCTGGATCTGGTGCTGGTTGAGGGGTTTAAGCATGAGGCTGTTGCGAAGATCCTGCTATTCAGAAGCGATGCCGGACATGACGTAAGTGAGTTAACGCTGGATGAACATGTGATTGCCGTGGCCAGTGACGTTGCGTTGACGCTGAAAGTACCGGTTCTGGATTTGAATGATGTGGAGGGGATTGCAGCGTTTATTTCGGCGTGGTGTGCAGTCTGAGATCTGCCGGGTGACGGCTTCGCCTTACGGCCTGCCGTTTTTCAGCAAACCAACGCAAAAAGGCCATCCTTGCGGATGGCCTCTTCACTTGTTTGATGCCTGGCAGTTCCCTACTCTCACATGGGGAGACCCCACACTACCATCGGCGCTACGGCGTTTCACTTCTGAGTTCGGCATGGGGTCAGGTGGGACCACCGCGCTAAAGCCGCCAGGCAAATTCTGTTAATCTGTATCAGGCTGAAAATCGTGTCTGTCTCTTCGCCAAAACACCTTCGGCGTTGTAAGGTTAAGCCTCACGGTTCATTAGTATCGGTTAGCTCAACGCATCGCTGCGCTTACACACCCGACCTATCAACGTCGTCGTCTTCAACGTTCCTTCAGGAGACTTAAAGTCTCAGGGAGAACTCATCTCGGGGCAAGTTTCGTGCTTAGATGCTTTCAGCACTTATCTCTTCCGCATTTAGCTACCGGGCAGTGCCATTGGCATGACAACCCGAACACCAGTGATGCGTCCACTCCGGTCCTCTCGTACTAGGAGCAGCCCCCCTCAATTCTCCAGCGCCCACGGCAGATAGGGACCGAACTGTCTCACGACGTTCTAAACCCAGCTCGCGTACCACTTTAAATGGCGAACAGCCATACCCTTGGGACCTACTTCAGCCCCAGGATGTGATGAGCCGACATCGAGGTGCCAAACACCGCCGTCGATATGAACTCTTGGGCGGTATCAGCCTGTTATCCCCGGAGTACCTTTTATCCGTTGAGCGATGGCCCTTCCATTCAGAACCACCGGATCACTATGACCTGCTTTCGCACCTGCTCGCGCCGTCACGCTCGCAGTCAAGCTGGCTTATGCCATTGCACTAACCTCCTGATGTCCGACCAGGATTAGCCAACCTTCGTGCTCCTCCGTTACTCTTTGGGAGGAGACCGCCCCAGTCAAACTACCCACCAGACACTGTCCGCAACCCGGATCACGGGTCTACGTTAGAACACCAGCCATTAAAGGGTGGTATTTCAAGGACGGCTCCACGCAGACTGGCGTCCACGCTTCAAAGCCTCCCACCTATCCTACACATCAAGGACCAGTGTTCAGTGTCAAGCTATAGTAAAGGTTCACGGGGTCTTTCCGTCTTGCCGCGGGTACACTGCATCTTCACAGCGAGTTCAATTTCACTGAGTCTCGGGTGGAGACAGCCTGGCCATCATTACGCCATTCGTGCAGGTCGGAACTTACCCGACAAGGAATTTCGCTACCTTAGGACCGTTATAGTTACGGCCGCCGTTTACCGGGGCTTCGATCAAGAGCTTCGCGTTGCCGCTAACCCCATCAATTAACCTTCCGGCACCGGGCAGGCGTCACACCGTATACGTCCACTTTCGTGTTTGCACAGTGCTGTGTTTTTAATAAACAGTTGCAGCCAGCTGGTATCTTCGACTGATTTCAGCTCCGTCCGCAGGGACTTCACCTACCTATCAGCGTGCCTTCTCCCGAAGTTACGGCACCATTTTGCCTAGTTCCTTCACCCGAGTTCTCTCAAGCGCCTTGGTATTCTCTACCTGACCACCTGTGTCGGTTTGGGGTACGATTTCGTGTTACCTGATGCTTAGAGGCTTTTCCTGGAAGCAGGGCATTTATCACTTCAGCACCGTAGTGCCTCGTCATCACACCTCAGCGTTAAAAGGTACCGGATTTACCTGGAACCTCCGCCTACATGCTTAAACCGGGACAACCGTCGCCCGGCTGACATAGCCTTCTCCGTCCCCCCTTCGCAGTAACACCAAGTACAGGAATATTAACCTGTTTCCCATCGACTACGCCTTTCGGCCTCGCCTTAGGGGTCGACTCACCCTGCCCCGATTAACGTTGGACAGGAACCCTTGGTCTTCCGGCGAGCGGGCTTTTCACCCGCTTTATCGTTACTTATGTCAGCATTCGCACTTCTGATACCTCCAGCATGCCTCACAGCACACCTTCAACGGCTTACAGAACGCTCCCCTACCCAACAACACATAGTGTCGCTGCCGCAGCTTCGGTGCATGGTTTAGCCCCGTTACATCTTCCGCGCAGGCCGACTCGACCAGTGAGCTATTACGCTTTCTTTAAATGATGGCTGCTTCTAAGCCAACATCCTGGCTGTCTGTGCCTTCCCACATCGTTTCCCACTTAACCATGACTTTGGGACCTTAGCTGGCGGTCTGGGTTGTTTCCCTCTTCACGACGGACGTTAGCACCCGCCGTGTGTCTCCCGTGATAACATTCTTCGGTATTCGTAGTTTGCATCGGGTTGGTAAGCCGGGATGGCCCCCTAGCCGAAACAGTGCTCTACCCCCGAAGATGAGTTCACGAGGCGCTACCTAAATAGCTTTCGGGGAGAACCAGCTATCTCCCGGTTTGATTGGCCTTTCACCCCCAGCCACAGGTCATCCGCTAATTTTTCAACATTAGTCGGTTCGGTCCTCCAGTTAGTGTTACCCAACCTTCAACCTGCCCATGGCTAGATCACCGGGTTTCGGGTCTATACCCTGCAACTTAACGCCCAGTTAAGACTCGGTTTCCCTTCGGCTCCCCTATACGGTTAACCTTGCTACAGAATATAAGTCGCTGACCCATTATACAAAAGGTACGCAGTCACACCACGAAGGTGCTCCCACTGCTTGTACGTACACGGTTTCAGGTTCTTTTTCACTCCCCTCGCCGGGGTTCTTTTCGCCTTTCCCTCACGGTACTGGTTCACTATCGGTCAGTCAGGAGTATTTAGCCTTGGAGGATGGTCCCCCCATATTCAGACAGGATACCACGTGTCCCGCCCTACTCTTCGAGTTCACAACCTGTGCATTTTCGTGTACGGGACTATCACCCTGTACCGTCGGACTTTCCAGACCGTTCCACTAACACACAAGCTGATTCAGACTCCGGGCTGCTCCCCGTTCGCTCGCCGCTACTGGGGGAATCTCGGTTGATTTCTTTTCCTCGGGGTACTTAGATGTTTCAGTTCCCCCGGTTCGCCTCGTTAACCTATGTATTCAGTTAACGATAGTGTGTCGGAACACACTGGGTTTCCCCATTCGGACATCGCCGGGTCAAAGGTTCATATCACCTCGCCGGCGCTTTTCGCAGATTAGCACGTCCTTCATCGCCTCTGACTGCCAGGGCATCCACCGTGTACGCTTAGTCGCTTAACCTCACAACCCGAAGATGTTTCACTTCCGATTGCGAAAATTTGAGAGACTCGAACACACATGAGCTGTGTGTCGTTTCAATTTTCAGCTTGATCCAGATTTTTAAAGAGCAAATATCTCAAACGTGACTCGCAAGTCAGTTTTGAGATATGACGGCAGGTGACTTTCACTCACGAACCAGCAAGTGGCGTCCCCTAGGGGATTCGAACCCCTGTTACCGCCGTGAAAGGGCGGTGTCCTGGGCCTCTAGACGAAGGGGACGTACAGTCTCAATCGCAAGACGCCTTGCTATTTACTTTTCATCAGACAATCTGTGTGGACACTACAAAGGCAGGTTCTTTAAGGTAAGGAGGTGATCCAACCGCAGGTTCCCCTACGGTTACCTTGTTACGACTTCACCCCAGTCATGAATCACAAAGTGGTAAGCGCCCTCCCGAAGGTTAAGCTACCTACTTCTTTTGCAACCCACTCCCATGGTGTGACGGGCGGTGTGTACAAGGCCCGGGAACGTATTCACCGTGGCATTCTGATCCACGATTACTAGCGATTCCGACTTCATGGAGTCGAGTTGCAGACTCCAATCCGGACTACGACGCACTTTATGAGGTCCGCTTGCTCTCGCGAGGTCGCTTCTCTTTGTATGCGCCATTGTAGCACGTGTGTAGCCCTACTCGTAAGGGCCATGATGACTTGACGTCATCCCCACCTTCCTCCAGTTTATCACTGGCAGTCTCCTTTGAGTTCCCGGCCTAACCGCTGGCAACAAAGGATAAGGGTTGCGCTCGTTGCGGGACTTAACCCAACATTTCACAACACGAGCTGACGACAGCCATGCAGCACCTGTCTCAGAGTTCCCGAAGGCACCAATCCATCTCTGGAAAGTTCTCTGGATGTCAAGAGTAGGTAAGGTTCTTCGCGTTGCATCGAATTAAACCACATGCTCCACCGCTTGTGCGGGCCCCCGTCAATTCATTTGAGTTTTAACCTTGCGGCCGTACTCCCCAGGCGGTCGACTTAACGCGTTAGCTCCGGAAGCCACGCCTCAAGGGCACAACCTCCAAGTCGACATCGTTTACGGCGTGGACTACCAGGGTATCTAATCCTGTTTGCTCCCCACGCTTTCGCACCTGAGCGTCAGTCTTTGTCCAGGGGGCCGCCTTCGCCACCGGTATTCCTCCAGATCTCTACGCATTTCACCGCTACACCTGGAATTCTACCCCCCTCTACAAGACTCTAGCCTGCCAGTTTCGAATGCAGTTCCCAGGTTGAGCCCGGGGATTTCACATCCGACTTGACAGACCGCCTGCGTGCGCTTTACGCCCAGTAATTCCGATTAACGCTTGCACCCTCCGTATTACCGCGGCTGCTGGCACGGAGTTAGCCGGTGCTTCTTCTGCGGGTAACGTCAATTGCTGAGGTTATTAACCTCAACACCTTCCTCCCCGCTGAAAGTACTTTACAACCCGAAGGCCTTCTTCATACACGCGGCATGGCTGCATCAGGCTTGCGCCCATTGTGCAATATTCCCCACTGCTGCCTCCCGTAGGAGTCTGGACCGTGTCTCAGTTCCAGTGTGGCTGGTCATCCTCTCAGACCAGCTAGGGATCGTCGCCTAGGTGAGCCGTTACCCCACCTACTAGCTAATCCCATCTGGGCACATCCGATGGCAAGAGGCCCGAAGGTCCCCCTCTTTGGTCTTGCGACGTTATGCGGTATTAGCTACCGTTTCCAGTAGTTATCCCCCTCCATCAGGCAGTTTCCCAGACATTACTCACCCGTCCGCCACTCGTCAGCGAAGCAGCAAGCTGCTTCCTGTTACCGTTCGACTTGCATGTGTTAGGCCTGCCGCCAGCGTTCAATCTGAGCCATGATCAAACTCTTCAATTTAAAAGTTTGATGCTCAATGAATTAAACTTCGTAATGAATTACGTGTTCACTCGTTGAGACTTGGTATTCATTTTTCGTCCGAGGACGTTAAGAATCCATGTCACTTTGAGTGCCCACACAGATTGTCTGATAAATTGTTAAAGAGCAGTGCCGCTTCGTTTTCGCTGCGGCGCGGGGTGTGCATATTACGCTTTCCCGCTTCAGAGTCAAGCGTTTGTTTTGCTTTTCTCTGCTGACCCGGCGGCTTGCGTGCCGTTGTTCCGTGTCAGTGGAGGCGCATTATAGGGAGTTCTTCTGAAGTGACAAGAGGAAATTTAAAAAAAATTTCTGACCGTGTTTTTTTTCACCAAAAGCGATGAGATCCAGCCACAAATTGTTCTATTTGATGTATCTGCAACCACAATCACACCTGAGATGGCATAATTAGCCGCATCAATATCTAAGGAATAAAAGCGATGCCATTAAGCGCACAACAGCTGGCAGCTCAAAAAAACCTGTCCTATGTGCTGGCAGAGAAACTGGCGCAGCTGATCTTAGCGGGTAAATATGCTCCAGGTAGCATCCTGCCCAGCGAGATGGAGCTGGGAGATCAGTTTGGCGTTAGCCGTACAGCCGTTCGCGAAGCGGTAAAAACATTAACGGCGAAAGGGATGGTGCTACCACGCCCGCGCATTGGCACCCGCGTTATGCCTCAGGGAAACTGGAACTTTCTCGATCAGGAGTTGCTCACCTGGTGGATGACCGAAGATAACTTTAATCAGGTCGTCGATCACTTTCTGGTCATGCGCAGCAGTCTTGAACCTCAGGCCTGTCTGCTTGCCGCCACGCTCGGCACAGCAGAGCAAAAAGCGCAGCTCAATACTTTGATGGAAGAGATGGTGGATCTGAAAAAGCACTTTAACCGCGAGCGCTGGATAGCGGTCGATATGGCCTGGCATGAACATATCTATAATATGAGCGGAAATCCTTTCCTGACCTCCTTTGCTTCTTTATTCCATTCTGTGTACCACACTTACTTTACCTCTATCACACAGGATGAGGTGGTGAAGCTGGATCTGCATCAGGCGATAGTCGATGCCATTCAGGAGAGCGACGGGCAGCGAGCCCTGAGTGCGTGCCAGGCGTTGCTGGCCGCGCCAACCCACCAGCAGGTAAATAAATGACAGAGAAAAAAGCACGCAGTATGGCCGGATTGCCGTGGATTGCAGCCATGGCGTTCTTTATGCAGGCACTTGATGCCACTATCCTCAATACCGCCCTTCCCGCCATAGCCCAAAGCCTTAACCGCTCCCCGCTGGCGATGCAATCCGCCATCATCAGCTACACCCTGACGGTGGCGATGCTTATTCCGGTCAGCGGCTGGCTGGCCGATCGTTTCGGCACGCGTAAAGTATTCATGCTGGCGGTGACGTTGTTCACCCTCGGTTCTCTGGCTTGCGCCCTCTCCACCTCTCTGATGGAACTGGTTATCTTCCGCGTTCTACAGGGGATAGGCGGCGCGATGATGATGCCCGTCGCGCGTCTGGCGTTATTGCGCGCCTATCCGCGCAGCGAACTGCTCCCGGTGCTCAACTTTGTGACTATGCCGGGGCTGGTCGGCCCGATACTTGGCCCGGTTCTCGGCGGCGTCCTGGTGACCTGGGCAAGCTGGCACTGGATCTTCCTGATTAATATTCCGATTGGTGTGGCAGGGCTGATTTATGCTCGCAAATATATGCCGAACTTCACCACGCCAAGACGCAGCTTCGATATGGGCGGCTTCTTTCTGTTTGGCCTGAGCCTGGTCCTGTTCTCCAGCGGGATGGAGCTGTTTGGCGAGAAAATCGTAGCGACGTGGCTGGCGCTGGCCGTCATCCTCAGCGGTATTCTGCTGTTCCTTCTATATATACGTCATGCGCGTCGCCATCCGACACCGCTTATCTCTTTATCTCTGTTTAACACCCGAACGTTCTCCGTCGGGATTGCGGGCAACATTGCCTCACGTCTGGGCACGGGCTGCGTACCGTTCCTGATGCCGCTTATGCTCCAGGTCGGTTTCGGCTATCCGGCCCTGATTGCTGGCTGCATGATGGCGCCCACGGCGATGGGCTCGATTCTGGCAAAATCGACGGTCACGCAGGTGCTGCGCTGGTTTGGCTATCGTAAGACGCTGGTTGGCGTGACGATCTTTATCGGATTGATGATTGCGCAGTTCTCTCTGCAATCTGCGGCGTTACCAATCTGGATGCTGATCCTGCCGCTGTTTGTGCTGGGTATGGCCATGTCGACGCAGTTTACGTCGATGAACACCATCACCCTTGCGGACCTCACCGACGAGAATGCCAGCAGCGGCAACAGCGTACTGGCGGTCACTCAACAGCTGTCGATCAGCCTCGGGGTTGCCGTGAGCGCGGCGGTACTGCGGTTTTATGAAGGGTTTGACGGTACAAATACCGTTGAGCAGTTCCACTATACCTTTATCACCATGGGCGCGCTTACCGTGGTATCGGCGGTGGTCTTTATGTTGTTAAAACCAAAAGACGGCCGGAACCTGATTAAAGAGCGTCACAAAGAGAAGGCTAAACCGAACCGCGTTCCATCAGAACAGGAGTAAGCTGCAAACGTTGCTGTTGCAGCGTGGGCTGGGCCATGCGGTGGATCAACACATCGATGGCCAGCTCGCCCAGTTCATCTTTCGGCTGATGGATGGTGGTCAGCGGCGGCGTCATGTAGCGCGCCAGTTCGATATCATCGTAACCGACGATCGCCATGTCGTCCGGGACACGTAATCCCGCCTGATAAAGCGCCTGATAAGCTCCGAATGCCATCGCATCATTACCGATAAACACCGCCTGCGGGCGCGGCTCTTGCGCCAGCAGTTTCTGCATTGCTTCAAATCCACCGTTAAATTCGAAATCGCCGGTGATGCGATAGCCATCAGGAATGGCAAGCCCCGCCCGTTCCATGGCCGAAAGATAGCCTTCCAGACGCAAGCGCGCCGGGGTTTTATCCAGCGGGCCGGTAATACAGGCAATGCGGGTATGACCTTTATCGATCAGATGCTGAGTCGCCATATCGCCGCCCAGCAGCGAGTTATCCTGGATCAGATCGCTGGTGCCGTCGAACGGCGCCCAGTCCATCATCACCGTGGGAATAGAAGGGTAGCGCTGGATGATCTCTTTCGAAGGTTGATGCGTTTCGGTACAGAGCAGCAGCAGCCCGTCGACGCGTTTTTGCATCAGCGTTTCCAGGTTACGGTTCATGCGCTGCTCATCGCCTTCGGTATTGCACAGCACCAGGCTGTAGCCGCGCTCGAAGCAGCTGCGCTCCACGCCGCGCACCAGTTCAGAATAGAAAGGATTGGTACTGGCCGTGATCAGCATGCCGATGGTGCGCGTCTGGTTAAGCTTAAGGCTGCGCGCCAGCGCGGACGGCGCATAGTTGAGTTCTTTAATTGCAGCGTCAACTTTCTCCCGAATCGCCTCGCTGACGAAGCGATCGTTATTGATAACGTGGGAAACAGTCGAGGTAGAAACGCCCGCCATACGGGCGACATCTTTCATTGTGGCCAAGCGTTACCCCTGCTGACTTAAGAATTCATCAATCTCTTTACGCCATGGAACAGAAGGCTGAGCGCCTTTACGCGTCACCGCGATCGCAGCGGCGGCATGCGCGAAGCGGATCGCGTCATCCATTGCTTTTCCTTCCAGCAGCGCCGTTACCAGCGCACCGTTGAAGGTGTCTCCTGCGGCGATGGTATCAATGGCTTTGACCTTAAAGCCCGGCACGCGACGACCTTCGCCATTGACGCTAGCCCACACCCCACGGCTGCCGAGGGTGATGATCACGGTGCCGATGCCTTTATCATGCAGCGCAAGCGCGGCACGCGCTGCATCGTCATCATTTTCGACACGGATACCCGTCAGCTTTTCCGCTTCGGTTTCGTTCGGGGTGATAATATCCACCAGCGCCAGCAGCTCGTCTGATAATACACGGGCAGGTGCCGGGTTAAGTACGACAGAGGTATGATTTTCATGCGCAATTTTCGCAGCGGCCAGCACGCTTTCAACCGGTGACTCCAGCTGCATCAGCAGGGCTTCCGCTCCGGCGATGATTCCACGCTGCGCTTCGACGCGTTCAGTCGTTAACGCGGCATTAGCCCCTGCATGAATACCGATGACATTCTCACCTTCCGCATTGACGAAAATCAGCGCCACGCCGGTAGATTCCCCTGCAACCACGCTGACGGGTGCGATGTCGATGTTGTCGCTTGCGAGCTGTTTGCGTACGCGCTCGCCGGTATCGTCATCACCCGTACAGGCGATAAACGCGATATTCGCCCCGCTGCGTCCGGCGGCAACCGCCTGGTTTGCGCCCTTACCGCCGAACGCCACCTGATACTGATTGCCGGTGACGGTTTCGCCCGGAGTGGGGAACGTTTCAAGGTTAAGAATGTGATCGGCATTGATACTGCCAAGGACGACGAGGTTGCCTGCGGTTTTCATGTATTGAGGTGTCCATCTGAGAGCGCCACCGGTATTACCCGGTGGCGTATGCCACACTTTTCTTTTATTTGGTGTCCCTCAGGCAGCCAGCGACTGCCTGAATCGCCTTTACTGCTTAATGACCAGTTTCAGGTCAACAGGATATTTGGCCTGAACTTTTTCGCCCTTCAGCACTTTATCGGCAGTTTGCACGCCAGTCGCGCCAATCTGCTCAGGCAGCTGAGCGATGGTCGCAGCCAGTTTGCCATCATTTACTGCTTTTTCACCATCCGGCGTGCCGTCAAATCCGACAACCATCACATCTGATTTACCCGCAGTCTGGAGCGCACGCAGCGCACCGAGCGCCATTTCGTCGTTCTGTGCGAATACCGCCTGCACATCAGGATGCGCGGTCAGCAGGTTCTGCATGACGTTCAGACCCTTTGTACGGTCGAAGTCTGCCGGCTGGCTCGCCAGCACGTTGAATTTGTGCGCCGCTACAGCCTGCTGGAAACCCTCACCACGTTCACGGGCCGCGGAAGTCCCGGCGATACCCTGCAACTCAATCACTTTCGCGCCTTCACCGGCTTTCTTCGCGATGTAGTCGCCGGCGATTTTACCGCCCAGTACGTTATCAGACGCAATGTGGCTGACCACATCCCCTTTCGTTGCCTGACGGTCAAGGGTGATTACCGGGATCTTCGCCTGGTTTGCCATCTTCACGGCATTACCGACCGCGTCGGAATCGGTTGGGTTGATCAGCAGGATTTTGGTACCACGAACGGTTAAGTCCTGAACGTTAGCCAGCTCTTTCGCCGGGTTGTTCTGAGAATCCAGCACCACCAGGTTGTAGCCCAGTTTATCTGCTTCTTTCTGCGCGCCATCCTTCAGGGAGACGAAGAACGGGTTGTTCAGGGTAGAGATAACCAGCGCGATGGTGTCCTTCGCCATGGCGTTAGCACTTACGGTTGCGCTCAGCGCGACAGCAGAAACCAGGGTAGCCAGTTTTTTCATGTTCATATCTAAGATGTCCTGTAGTGTCGTCAGTTACTGTTTTTTGTTGTCTACCAGTACCGCCAGCAAAATCACCACTGCCTTAACGATCATCTGGTAATAGGAGGAAACACCTAACAAATTCAAACCATTATTCAGGAAACCGAGGATCAGTGCGCCGATCAATGTCCCAACAATGCGACCTTTACCGCCCGCAAGGCTCGTACCGCCCAGAACCACTGCCGCGATGGCATCCAGCTCATAGCCCGTACCCGCCGTTGGCTGTGCGGAAGAGAGGCGCGCCACTTCGATGATGCCCGCCAGAGACGCCAGCAGGCCGCACAGGGAGTAAACGATAATTTTGACTTTATTAACGCTGATACCGGACAGGCGCGTTGCCGCTTCGTTACCGCCCAGCGCATAGATATAACGACCCAGACGGGTATGGTGCAGCATGTACCACGCCGCCAGGAAAACGATAGCCATGATCCAGACCGGGGTCGGGACACCCAGCGGGCGACCGATACCGAACCAGCCAAACAGTTCGGCGTTATCGGTAAAGCCGGTATTAATCGGGCTGCCGTTGGTGTACACCATGGTCACACCGCGCAGCAGCAGCATCATCACCAGCGTGGCGATGAACGCCTGAACGCGACCTTTCGCCACAATTACGCCGGTTACGGCGCCAATTGCCGCACCTGCCGCCAGCGCAGCGGCAACGGCCACCAGCGCGTTGACCTCAATACCGACAATCGACGCGGCGATCGCGCCGGTGAGGGCCAGCAGGGAACCGACGGACAGATCGATACCCGAGGTCAAAATCACCAGCGTCATCCCCACCGCCATAATGGCGTTGACAGAGGTCTGCTGAAGAATGTTGAACAGGTTATTGACGGTAAAAAAGTTCGGGCTCATGGTCGAGACAATCGCGATCAGCACCAGCAGGGCAATCAGCGATTTTTGTTCCATCAGCCACGCCTTTGTGAAATAGCGGCGACCAGAAACAGCCTGGGTAGTCATCTTCTTACTCCTGATTCACGCGATTAAGCTTGCCCACAGCGGCAGCCATCAGAACTTCCTGGGTGGCCTGCTCGCGAGTGAATTCACCACCGAGATGCCCTTCATGCATGACGATAATGCGATCGCTCATGCCTAATACTTCTGGCATCTCGGAAGAGACCAGAATGATGCTCAGACCGTCGGCCTTGAACTGGTTAATCAGCTGATAGATCTCTTTTTTCGCGCCCACGTCCACGCCGCGGGTGGGCTCATCGAGGATCAGTACTTTCGGGCGCGTCATCAACCCGCGGGCAATCGCCACTTTCTGCTGATTACCGCCGGACAACAGGCCAATCGCCTGCTCCATCGATGGGGTTTTAACGTTAAAGAGACGGATAAAATCGCTGACCGCCTGCTGCTCATCTTTGTGTTTCAGGCTGCCGCCGCTGCGGCTGAAATAGCCTAGCGCAGTCAGAGACATGTTCTCTTTTACCGACATGCCCAGCACTAAGCCGTCGCGCTTACGGTCTTCAGAGATATAGACGATGCCATTCGCCAGCCCGTCCTGCGGCGAGCGGGTGACCACTTCATGGCCGTCAAGGGTAACGTAGCCGCTGGTGCGCGGCAGTGCGCCATAGAGCACTTTCATCAGTTCAGTACGCCCCGCCCCCATCAGGCCCGCGACGCCAAGGATCTCGCCCTTGCGCAGGGTAAAGGAGACGTCATTCACGCCCGGTCCGCAGAGGTTATCCACCTTCAGGCGGATCTCACCCGGCGCTTTTTCCAGATGTGGATACTGATCTTCGAGCTTACGTCCCACCATCATTTCGATCAGCGAATCTTCGGTCAGGGTTGCTACTTCGCGCTCGGCAATAAACTGCCCGTCGCGAAAGACGGTGACGTCGTCGCAGATTTCGAAGATCTCTTTCATGCGGTGTGAGATATAGACAATGCCGCGGCCCTGGGATTTCAGCTCACGGATCACGCGGAACAAGGATTCGGTTTCGGTATCGGTCAGGGCGTCGGTCGGTTCATCCATAATGATGACCTTCGACTCGAAGCTCAGCACCTTCGCGATTTCCACCATCTGCTGATCGCCGATGGAAAGGTCGCCCACCAGTCGGTCGCTCTTAAAGCGCAGATTCAGCTTCGCCAGCAGTTTGTCCGCTTCGGCATACATGGTTTTCCAGTCGATTTTGCCAAACCGGTTCACGAACTCACGGCCGAGGAAGATGTTCTCCGCAATGGTGAGCTGCGGGATCAGGTTCAGCTCCTGGTGGATGATGCCGATGCCCGCTTCCTGAGAGGATTTCGGGCCGTTGAAGGTGGTCTCTTTACCCAGCCACAGCAGCGAACCGGCATCGCGTTGGTAGATACCGGTCAGCACTTTCATCATGGTGGATTTGCCGGCGCCGTTTTCGCCCACCAGCGCCATGACGCGCCCGGAATAGACGTTCAGCGCCGCGCCGGAGAGGGCTTTTACGCCCGGGAACGATTTATCGATCCCTTTGAGTTGCAGTAATGCGTCCATGATGGCCTCAGAAGGTGACGCCAGCACAGAGAATGATATTCGCATACGGGGAACACTCCCCGCTGCGAATCACCGCCTGACTGTCTGCGGTTTGTTGTTTGAACTGCTCGTGCGTTGTGTAACGAATTTCTATGGTGTTTCCCTGGTGCTGTTGCAGTTGCTCAATGTGGCTGAGCAACGTTTCGTGGAGTTGCGGATTATGCTGTTTGATTTCCGCCGCGAGAATGGCCGCCTCAACCTGCATCTCCGCGGTGACCACTTCCAGTACCTGCATGAACGAGGGCACGCCCTGCGTTAACGCCATATCGATACGGGTTGTGCTGCGCGGAACCGGTAAGCCTGCATCGCAAACCACCAGCGTATCGGTATGCCCAAGACGGGAAATCACCGATGAGATTTCTGAGTTGAGTACTGTGCCTTTCTTCATTTTTTGCTCCACTAGCGAAACGTTTCGCTAAAAACAGTGTAGCCGCAGAAGTGTTCAGAAAACCATCATGACGTAACGGATTTGTGATCAACGTCGAAACGTTTCGCTAAGTGAAATGCAGAGGAGGTAAATGCAAAACGGTAACCGTCAGGTTACCGTTTTTTATGGTTGCGCCCTCTCCCTGTGGGAGAGGGTCGGGGTGAGGGCATCAAGCCCACACGGAGTCTTAAATCTCGACCTGCGTGCCCAGCTCAATCACGCGATTAGGCGGGATCTCAAACTGGTCAGGCGCACGCAGGGCGTTACGTTGCAGAATGAGATACAGCTTGCCGCGCAGGCGCAAATACCATGGGCGCTTGCCGATGATCAGCGACTCGTGGGACATAAAGAACGACGTCTCCATCATGCGGCAACTCAGGCCTTCCAGACCGCAGCGGTGGAACACCTCTTCCACGTTCGGCGTTTCGCGCCAGCCGTAGCTTGCCACCACGCGCCAGAAGGTTGG
>CAJQZM010038881.1:64164-80213 GCA_907164665.1 Colias nastes
CGCCAGCCGTAGCTTGCCACCACGCGCCAGAAGGTTGGCGACAGCTGTTCAATCTGTACGCGACGCACGTTGTGAACGTACGGCGCATCTTCAGTACGCAGCGTCAGCAGGATCACGCGCTCGTGCAGCACTTTGTTGTGCTTGAGGTTATGCATCAGCGCAAACGGGATTACGTTCAGCGCGCGAGACATATACACCGCCGTGCCCGGCACGCGCACCGGTGGGGATTTCTCCAGCGAGGCGATCATGGCCTCCAGAGAGTTACCGTGCTCATGCATACGACGCAGCAGGCGGAAACGTTCGCTCTTCCACGTCGTCATCACAATAAACATCACCAGACCCAGCGTCAGCGGCAGCCAGCCACCGGAGACAATCTTGTCGAGATTCGCAGAGAACAGCGGCACGTCGATACAGAGGAAGCCAACCAGGATCAGCCCCACGAGGAACTTATTCCAGTGCCAGTTACGGTACGCCACGGTGGTGGAGAGAATAGAGGTCAACACCATCGTTCCGGTTACCGCGATACCGTACGCCGCCGCCAGATTACTGGAGTGCTCAAAGCTGACGATGACAATCACCACCGCGAAGTAGAGCAGCCAGTTGACGAACGGAATGTAGATCTGGCCAGACTCCATCTCTGAGGTATGGATAATGCGCATTGGGGAGAGATAACCCAACCGCACGGCCTGACGCGTCAGGGAGAATACGCCGGAAATGACAGCCTGAGAGGCAATGACCGTCGCCAGCGTCGCCAGGATCAGCATCGGAACCAGCGCCCAGTCCGGCGCCAGCAGGAAGAACGGGTTTTTAATCGCTTCAGGGTGTGCAAGCAGCAGCGCGCCCTGACCGAAGTAATTCAGCACCAGTGAAGGCAAGACCACGCTAAACCATGCGACGCGAATAGGGAGTTTCCCGAAGTGGCCCATATCCGCATACAGCGCTTCAACACCGGTAATGGAAAGTACCACCGCGCCCAGCGCCACAAACGACACCACTTTATATTCCAGGAAGAAATGCACCGCCCACAATGGGTTCAGCGCGTGCAGGACATCCGGGTTGGCGATAATACTGCGTAAGCCCAGCGCCGCCAGGATCAGGAACCAGGCCAGCATAATAGGCGCGAACAGCTTACCCACCAGCCCGGTACCGTGTTTTTGTATAGCAAACAGTAACGTCAGCACGATAATAGCGAGTGGCACCACCCACGTATCAAGCTGTGGCGCGACAATCTCCAGCCCCTCTATGGCCGACATTACCGAAATCGCCGGCGTAATCACGACTTCTCCATAGAAGAAGCTGCCGCCAATCAGGCCAATGATGACCAGCACGGAGGTCATTCTTGCAGACGTATTGCGCCCGGCAAGGGACATCAGGGTCAGAATACCGCCCTCGCCCGCGTTATCAGCCCGCATAACGAAAGAGAGATACTTAAGGGAGACCACCAGGATCAGCAGCCAGAAGATGAGCGAGAGGAAACCAAATACGGCGTCACGCTCTACACCAAAACCAAACTGACCGGACAGACATTCACGAAGCGTATAAAGCGGGCTGGTGCCGATATCACCGTAGACAACCCCGATCGCCGCAAGCGTTACTGCGGGTAATGATTGCTTATTATCAGTGCTCATAGACTAGTCTTTTCGTTTGAATAACAAATGTGTGCTTAGTCCCTTGGCCCACAAAAAGCGCACAGTATGCACGATTCAATGCAAAATCGTACCCCTAAATGCAGCCACATTAATGTAGCGCAAAGAAAATAGCGCCGCACTTCAGCCTATTACCAGGCCAGACCGAAACGTCTATACTCGCTTCAATTAGCCGCCACGACGGCGAAAGGATGCAAAACTATTATGGCTCACTCACATTTATTAGCAGAAAGAATTTCCCGCCTCAGCAGTGCGCTGGAAAAAGGCCTTTACGAGCGTAGCCACGCCATTCGCCTCTGTTTACTGGCGGCGCTGAGCGGGGAAAGCGTGTTTCTGCTGGGGCCGCCGGGCATTGCCAAAAGTCTGATCGCACGCCGCCTCAAATTCGCTTTCCAGAACGCGCGCGCATTCGAGTATTTGATGACGCGCTTCTCCACGCCGGAAGAAGTTTTCGGCCCACTCTCCATTCAGGCGCTAAAAGATGAGGGACGCTATGAACGTCTGACGGCGGGCTATCTCCCGGAAGCGGAAATCGTCTTTCTTGATGAGATCTGGAAAGCCGGCCCGGCCATTCTGAATACCCTGCTGACGGCAATTAACGAACGCCGATTCCGCAACGGCGCCAGCGAAGAGAAGATCCCCATGCGCCTGCTGGTGGCCGCGTCAAACGAATTGCCCGAAGCCGACAGCAGCCTGGAAGCGCTGTATGACCGTATGCTGATCCGCCTGTGGCTGGATAAAGTCCAGGATAAATCAAACTTCCGTTCTATGCTGGTAAGCCAGCAGGATGAAAACGAAAACCCGGTGGCAGCGTCATTGCAGGTCACGGACGAGGAATACCACCAATGGCAGGAGGAGATCGGCAAGATAAAACTGCCCGATCCCGTTTTTGAGCTGATCTTCATGCTGCGCCAGCAGCTTGATTTACTGCCCTCCGCGCCGTACGTCTCCGATCGTCGCTGGAAAAAAGCCATTCGTCTGCTCCAGGCAAGCGCGCTGTTTAGCGGCCGCGATGATGTCGCTCCCATCGATCTGATCCTGCTGAAAGACTGCCTGTGGCATGACGCAGAAGGGATGAATCTGATGCAGCAGCAGCTGGACGTTTTGATGACCGGACACGCGTGGGGTCAGCAATCCATGCTTAATCAACTGGGGGCGATTGCTCAACGTCGCCTTCAGCTCCAGCAGCAGCAAAGTGACAAAACCGCGCTGAAGGTGAACCGTCTTGGCGGGATGTTTGCCCGTAAACCGCACTACGAACTGCCAGCCGGGCTGACTGACGCCTCGCTCACGCTTCTTCTTCAGCAGCCGCTGAAGCTTCATGATATGCAGGTTGTGCATGTGACTATCGAACGCGTTGCGCTGGTTCAGTGGCTGGATAAGGGCGGTGAGATCCGCGGTAAACTCAACGGTATCGGCTTTGCACAGCCGTTGTCGATGGAAGTCGACAGCAGCCAGCACCTTGTGATCCGCGACGTCAGCCTTCAGGGATCGCGCCTGGCGCTGCCGGGCACGGCCTCCGACACTGTGCCGGAGGAGATCAAACAGCAGCTCGACGCGCTGGATAACGAATGGCATCAGCAGCACACCCGCTTCAGCGAGCAGCAGAAATGCCTCTTTATCCATAGCGACTGGTTAGGTCGCATTGAAGCCAGCTTGCAGGATGTCAGCGCGCAGATTAAACAGGCGCGTCAATGCTAACGCTGGACACGCTTAACGTCATGCTGGCGGTTAGCGAGGAAGGGTTGATCGAAGAGGTCGTCATTACCCTGCTCGCTTCACCGCAGCTGGCGGCCTTCTTTGAAAAATTCCCCAAGCTCCGAAAAGCAATGACGGACGATCTTCCCCGCTGGCGCGATAACCTGCGCCAGCGGTTTAAGGAGACGGAAGTCCCGCCGGAACTGACAGAGGAAGTGGCTGGTTACCAGCAGTGCCAGCGGCTTTCAACGCCGCAGTTTATTGCCCAGCTACAGCAAACTCTGACGCTGCTTGATAACGTTCACTCCCCGTTTGCCAGCCAGGCCAGAGCGCTGGTCACGGACAACCCCAGCTTCACTCCCGCCCTGCATACGCTGTTTTTACAGCGCTGGCGACTGAGCCTTGTGGTCCAGGCCACGGCCCTCAATCAGCAGTTGCTGGACGAAGAGCGCGAACAGTTGCTCAGTGAGGTCCAGGAGCGAATGACCCTGAGCGGCCAGTTAGAACAGGTGCTGGTGGAGAATGAAAACGCCGCTGGTCGACTCTGGGATATGAGTGCCGGCCAGTTAAAGCGGGGCGATTATCAGCTGATCGTGAAGTACGGCGACTTTCTGGCGCAACAGCCGGAGCTGATGAAGCTCGCAGAACAGCTCGGCCGCTCCCGGGAGGCCCGGTCGGTCCCAAAGAAAGATGCGCCGATGGAGACCTTCCGAACGCTGGTACGCGAACCCTCCACCGTACCGGAGCAGGTGGACGGGCTACAGCAAAGCGATGACATCCTGCGCCTGCTGCCAACGGAACTCAGCACGCTGGGAATGACCGAACTGGAGTATGAGTTTTATCGTCGGCTGGTGGAAAAACAGCTCATTACCTATCGACTGCATGGCGAAGCCTGGCGCGAGAAGATCAGCCAGCGTCCGGTGGTGCACCAGGATTTTGATGAGCAACCGCGCGGCCCATTCATTGTTTGCGTCGATACGTCCGGATCGATGGGGGGCTTTAATGAACAGTGCGCAAAAGCGTTCTGCCTGGCCCTGATGCGCGTGGCGCTCGCCGATCGTCGTCGCTGCTACATCATGCTCTTTTCCAGCGAAGTGGTGGGGTATGAACTGACCAGCCCGCAGGGGCTGGAGCAGGCGATCCGCTTTTTAAGCCAGCGCTTTCGCGGCGGCACCGATCTGGCCAGCTGTTTTCGCAGTATCATTGAGCGCATGCAGGGCGGTGACTGGTACGACGCGGATGCGGTGGTGATTTCCGATTTTATTGCCCAGCGGCTGCCGGACGAGGTCGTGAATAAAGTGAAGGAGATGCAGCGCGTGCACCAGCACCGTTTCCATGCCGTGGCGATGTCTGCACATGGAAAACCCGGCATCATGCGCATCTTCGATCATATCTGGCGCTTTGATACCGGGTTGCGTAGCCGCCTGCTCAGACGCTGGCGACGTTAATTAAAGAAGAGAACCGACGCTCTCACGTACCTGCTGCGGCCAGACCCCACACTGCACCTGACCGATATGGGACAGTTGCAACAGCAGCATGGTCAGACGAGACTGGCCAATACCACCGCCGATGGTCTGCGGCATTTCACCGCGCAGCAGCGCCTGGTGCCATTCCAGTTGCAGACGATCCTCATCACCGGTCACGGCCAGCTGACGCTTCAGTGCTTCAGCATCCACGCGGATCCCCATTGAAGAGAGTTCAAACGCATCTTCCAGAACCGGGTTCCAGACCAGAATATCGCCGTTCAGACCAGCATATTCGCTTTCGCCCACTGTGCTCCAGTCATCGTAATCCGGCGCACGGACGTCGTGACGTTTACCATCAGACAATTTTCCGCCAATGCCGATCAGGAATACCGCGCCAAGCTCTTTGGCAATCGTGCGTTCACGGCCTTTGGCATCCAGATCCGGGAAACGGCTCAGCAACTCCTGACTGTGAACAAAGTGGATCGTTTCCGGCAGGAACGGTGCCAGACCAAACTCTTTGCTTACGGCCGCTTCGGTCGCTTTGATCCCGGCGTAGATCGCCTCAACGGTAGACTTCAGCGTGCCAACGTGGCGCTCGCCGTCACCCATTACGCGCTCCCAGTCCCACTGGTCAACGTAGACAGAGTGAATGGGGGAGAGGCGGTCTTCATCGGGGCGAAGGGCTTTCATATGCGTGTAAAGCCCTTCGCCCGCGCTGAAGTCGTGTTGTCCCAGGGTTTGACGCTTCCACTTCGCCAGGGAATGAACCACTTCGAACTGAGCGTCTGGCAGTGTTTTCACTTTTACCTGTACCGCTTTTTCGCAACCAGACAAGTTATCCTGCGTCCCGTCACCCACGCGGCTCAGAATCGGCGCCTGAACTTCAATAAGGCCAAGCTTCTCTTCCAGCTGGCGAGAAAAATGGGATTTAACGAAACTGATCTGGCGTTGTTTTGCGATGTAAGCGGTTTTCATTATTTATACTCCTGCGTCCTGTTGATACTGATTAAGCAACAGAACAGGCGCTTAATTCAATAACCCATCAACAAAAAGCCTCCTTCACTTTTGATTCGTTAAAATAAGACGCTAGAATAGAAGGAATCATTAATCTTCATAAGAAAAACCTATGGAAAATTATCAGATCGACAATCTGGACCGCGGCATTCTGGAAGCGCTCATGGCCAACGCACGCACCGCGTATGCCGAACTGGCGAAACAATTTGGCGTCAGCCCGGGGACCATTCACGTTCGCGTAGAGAAAATGAAGCAGGCCGGGATCATCACCGGCGCACGCATTGATGTCAGCCCGAAGCAACTCGGCTACGACGTCTGCTGCTTCATTGGCATTATTCTGAAAAGCGCCAAAGATTACCCCTCCGCGCTGGAGAAACTGAACGCGCTGGATGAAGTCACTGAAGCGTACTACACCACCGGGCACTACAGCATCTTTATAAAGGTCATGTGCCGATCCATTGACGCCCTCCAGCAGGTACTTATCAACAAGATCCAAACAATCGATGAAATTCAGTCCACTGAAACACTGATCTCCCTGCAAAACCCGATCATGCGTACTATCCGCCCGTGATCGGGCAATTTCATTCCCACATTTTCCACAGGTAGATCCCAGCTCGTTCACAGCGTACAATGGACGCCTCTTTATCTGAGCGAGCGATCAATGGCGGACATTACTCTTATCAGCGGCAGCACCCTGGGCGGTGCGGAATATGTAGCGGAACATCTGGCTGAGAAGCTGGAAGACGCGGGCTTTTCTACACAAACGCTGCACGGACCGCTGCTGGAAGATCTCCCGACTGACGGGGTCTGGCTGCTGATCACCTCCACGCACGGCGCGGGCGATCTGCCAGATAACCTGCAACCTTTATATGACGAACTGCTGGAACAACAGCCCGATCTGTCAAACGTCCGGTTTGGCGCTGTGGGGATAGGTAGCCGTGAATATGACACTTTCTGTGGCGCCATAGAGAAAGTAGAAGCTGCGGTGACCGCCTGCGGAGCAAAACAGCTGGGTGAAACGCTGAAGATCAACATCCTCGATCATGATATTCCCGAAGATCCAGCCGAGATCTGGCTCGCGGAATGGAAATATTTACTCAAAAACGATTAAAGATCGTGCGAACAGATGTGGATAACTCTGGTTAAAAGCTCGTATTAAGCCGTAGTTATCCAAATAACAACGTTGGTTTAGTTTTTGAACTGTGTATAAAGTGGCGATCTGATCCCAGCTTATACGGTCCAGGATCACCGATCATTCACAGCAAACGATCCTTCCTAACCGCATGATCTTATTTATGGGATCGGACTTATCCACAAAGGTCTGCGATCCTAATAAGAGATCACAATAGAACAGATCTCTAAATAAAAAGATCTTCTTTTTAATAGCCCAGGATCCCAATGCTTTCTCGAAAGACTAAAGTTGAGTAGAATCCACGGCCCGGGCTTCAATCCATTTTCATACCGCTTTACGCGAGGCAGACCACCATGTTTTATCAGGATCCTTTTGACGTCATCATCATTGGCGGGGGTCACGCAGGCACTGAGGCCGCAATGGCCGCAGCGCGAATGGGTCAGCAGACCCTGCTTTTGACACACAATATCGACACGCTGGGACAAATGTCCTGTAATCCGGCGATTGGCGGCATTGGGAAAGGACACCTGGTAAAAGAAGTGGATGCACTTGGCGGCCTGATGGCGAAAGCGATCGATCATGCAGGCATCCAGTTTAGGATACTAAACGCGAGTAAAGGTCCGGCTGTTCGCGCCACCCGTGCACAGGCAGACCGTGTGCTTTACCGTCAGGCTGTGCGCACCGCGCTGGAAAACCAACCGAACCTGATGATCTTCCAGCAGGCGGTAGAAGATCTTATCGTGGAGAACGATCGTGTTGTTGGTGCCGTGACCCAAATGGGTCTCAAATTCCGCGCAAAAGCGGTGGTGCTGACGGTCGGGACATTCCTGGACGGTAAAATCCATATTGGTCTGGACAATTACAGCGGTGGTCGTGCTGGCGATCCGCCGTCAATTCCGTTATCTCGTCGTCTGCGTGAGCTGCCGCTGCGCGTAAGCCGCCTGAAAACCGGCACGCCGCCGCGTATTGATGCGCGCACCATTGATTTCAGCGTGCTGGCACAGCAGCACGGCGATAACCCGATGCCGGTGTTCTCGTTCATGGGCAATGCGGCGCAACATCCGCAGCAGGTGCCGTGCTACATCACGCACACCAATGAAAAAACCCATGACGTGATCCGCAATAATCTCGATCGCAGCCCAATGTATGCTGGTGTGATCGAAGGGATTGGCCCGCGTTATTGCCCGTCGATCGAAGACAAAGTGATGCGCTTTGCCGATCGTAATCAGCACCAGATCTTCCTCGAACCGGAAGGGCTGACCTCTAACGAAATTTACCCGAACGGCATCTCCACCAGCCTGCCGTTCGACGTGCAGATGCAGATTGTGCGTTCAATGCAGGGCATGGAAAACGCGAAGATCGTTCGTCCTGGCTACGCTATTGAGTACGATTTCTTCGATCCGCGTGACCTGAAGCCGACGCTGGAAAGCAAATTCATTCAGGGTCTGTTCTTCGCAGGCCAGATTAACGGCACCACCGGGTACGAAGAAGCTGCCGCGCAAGGGCTGCTGGCCGGTCTGAACGCTGCTCGCTTCTCTGCCGAGAAAGAGGGCTGGGCACCGGCGCGTTCTCAGGCTTACCTGGGCGTTCTGGTCGACGATCTCTGCACGCTGGGGACCAAAGAACCGTACCGCATGTTTACTTCTCGTGCGGAATATCGCCTGATGCTGCGCGAAGACAATGCCGATCTGCGTCTGACCGAGGTGGGCCGCGAGCTGGGTCTGGTGGATGACGAGCGCTGGGCGCGCTTCAACGAGAAGCTGGAACACATTGAACAGGAACGTCAGCGCCTGAAAACCACCTGGGTGAATCCGCAGGCGGAAACTGCTGCTGAAGTGAATGCTCACTTAACAGCACCGCTGTCGCGCGAAGCCAGTGGGGAAGATCTGCTGCGCCGTCCTGAAGTCACCTACGAGAATCTGGTCAAACTGACGGCGTTCGCACCGGGCCTTGAAGACGCTGAAGCGGCCGAGCAGGTCGAAATTCAGGTGAAGTACGAAGGCTACATCGCGCGTCAGCAGGATGAGATCGAAAAACAGCAGCGCAACGAAAACACGCTGCTGCCGGAAATGCTGGACTACCGTCAGGTGACGGGCCTTTCCAACGAAGTGATCGCTAAGCTGAACGATCACAAACCTGTATCGATTGGCCAGGCCTCACGTATCTCTGGCGTCACACCTGCCGCGATTTCGATTCTGCTGGTGTGGCTGAAAAAGCAGGGCATGCTGCGCCGTAGCGCGTAATGCTCTGTAAATAGCCCGGTGGCGCTGCGCTTACCGGGCCTACTGAACCCGTAGGGCGGGTTAGCGAAGCGCCACCAGCCACTTAAGTTTCTCAACAGGTATCCACCGTGCTCAATAAACTCTCTCGTCTGCTGGAACAGGCAGGTATTTCGCTCACCGATCACCAGAAAAATCAGCTGGTGGCCTATGTCGATATGCTGAACAAATGGAATAAAGCGTACAACCTCACCTCCGTACGCGATCCCAACGAGATGCTGATTCGCCATATTCTCGATAGCATCGTCGTGGCGCCGTATCTGAACGGTGAACGTTTTATCGATGTGGGCACCGGTCCGGGCTTGCCGGGCGTTCCGTTGTCTATTGTTCGACCGGAGAGTCATTTCACGCTGCTGGACAGCCTGGGCAAGCGCGTACGCTTTTTACGCCAGGTTCAGCATGAGCTGAAGCTGGAAAACATTACGCCCGTACAGAGCAGGGTAGAGGAGTTCCCGGCAGAGCCACCGTTTGACGGTGTTATCAGCCGCGCGTTTGCCTCACTCAATGACATGGTGAGCTGGTGCAAACACCTGCCAGCGGAGAAGGGGCGTTTTTATGCGCTGAAAGGGCAACTTCCGGGGGACGAAATCGAGCAGCTTCCGGACGGTTTTGTTGTCGAATCCATTGAGAAACTCCAGATCCCTCAGCTCGAAGGTGAGCGTCATCTGGTGATAATTAAGCCAAACACTTTTTAAAAAATTAATAAAAAATGTGGAATTTGTGCTGTTCTGATCGTGTTAAAAAGCAGCACATTCAGTCTGATTTGGTCGTCGTTAATTTAACCTTGTTGTTACCATGGATTTTCTTATGGTTAACCTGACGTGATTCGTTCACTCAGAGGATAGTCAACAATGAAATTATCAGTCTGCTAAAAGTGGGTAAAAGCAACAAGAATGGAATGTTAAATATTTATTAAGAATGTCAATAAAAGGTTTTTGTTGTATACGGCTCTGTTTTAAAAATAGTTGCGGTTTTTTTGCTTTAATTTCATGCAGATGAAATTAATCGTTTTACGTCTTTGATAAATACCATTTTATCGCAAATGTGTATTTTGTGATCTCGTGCACGCTTTATCACCAACGTTTCCGCGCTGTTTGCAGTTTTGCCTGAAGGTCAACGCTTGGGTCAAAAGTTGAAAAATAGGACTGGGGAAAAATATTTAAACATTTATTCACCTTTTCGCTACTTAATGTTTGAAATCACGGGTACGCACCGTATAATTTGACCGCTTTTTGATGCTTGACTCTGAGCCTTAAAGGACGTTTTATACGACACGCGGCATACCTCGAAGGGAGCAGGAGTAAAAACGTGATGTCTGTGTCGCTCTTGAGTAGAAACGTTGCTCGTAAGCTTCTGTTCATTCAGTTTCTGGCTGTGATAGCAAGTGGACTGCTGTTTAGCCTCAAAGACCCCTTCTGGGGCATCTCCGCCGCGTGCGGAGGTTTGGCGGTGGTTCTGCCAAACGTGTTGTTTATGATTTTTGCCTGGCGTCATCAGGCGCATACACCTGCCAAAGGCCGCGTGGCCTGGTCCTTCGCTCTCGGCGAAGTGTGTAAGGTGTTGCTGACCTTTGCTCTACTGGTGATGGCGCTGGCGGTTTTGAAAGTGGTATTCATGCCGCTGATAGCAACGTGGGTTTTGGTGCTGGTGGTACAAGTTCTGGCTCCAGCTGTAATCAATAACAAAGGGTAAAAGGCATCATGGCTTCAGAAAATATGACGCCGCAGGATTACATAGGTCACCATCTGAATAACCTTCAGCTGGACCTGCGTACATTCTCGCTGGTGGATCCACATAACCCCCCGGCCACCTTCTGGACGATCAACATCGACTCCATGTTCTTCTCGGTGGTTTTGGGTCTTCTGTTCCTGGCCATGTTCCGTAGCGTTGCTAAAAAGGCGACCAGCGGTGTTCCAGGGAAATTCCAGACGTTCATCGAGATGATCATCGGCTTCGTCCATGGCAGCGTGAAAGACATGTACCATGGTAAGAGCAAACTGATTGCTCCGCTGGCCCTGACCGTGTTCGTTTGGGTCTTCCTGATGAACCTGATGGACCTCCTGCCTATCGATTTCTTACCTTGGATCGGTGAGCACGTACTCGGCCTGCCTGCACTGCGCGTGGTTCCGTCTGCCGACGTGAACATCACCCTGTCGATGGCGCTGGGCGTATTTATCCTCATTCTGTTCTACAGCATCAAAATGAAAGGCGTAAGCGGCTTTGTGAAAGAGCTTACCTTGCAGCCGTTCAACCACTGGGCGTTTATTCCGGTCAACCTGATCCTGGAAGGCGTTAGCCTGCTGTCCAAACCTGTTTCACTGGGTCTGCGACTGTTCGGCAACATGTATGCGGGTGAGCTGATTTTCATTCTGATCGCGGGTCTTCTGCCGTGGTGGTCACAGTGGATTCTGAATGTGCCATGGGCCATTTTCCACATCCTGATCATTACGCTGCAAGCCTTTATCTTCATGGTTCTGACGATCGTCTATCTGTCGATGGCGTCTGAAGAGCACTGATTTTTTACCAACACTACTACGTTTTAATTGAAACAAACTGGAGACTGTCATGGAAAACCTGAATATGGATCTGCTGTACATGGCTGCCGCTGTGATGATGGGTCTGGCGGCTATCGGTGCTGCGATCGGTATCGGCATCCTCGGGGGCAAATTCCTGGAAGGCGCAGCGCGTCAACCTGATCTGATTCCTCTGCTGCGTACTCAGTTCTTTATCGTTATGGGTCTGGTGGATGCAATCCCAATGATCGCTGTAGGTCTGGGTCTGTACGTGATGTTTGCTGTCGCGTAGTAGTTGTTTTAAAACCCCAAGCCACAGAAATTTAAGAGGTATTGTGCTGTGAACATGAACGCAACAATCCTCGGCCAGGCCATCGCGTTTATTCTCTTTGTCTGGTTCTGCATGAAGTATGTATGGCCGCCTTTAATGGCTGCCATCGAAAAACGTCAGAAAGAAATTGCTGACGGTCTGGCTTCCGCAGAACGCGCTAAGAAAGATTTGGACCTTGCACAGGCCAACGCGACAGACCAGCTGAAAAAAGCGAAAGCTGAAGCTCAGGTAATCATTGAACAGGCTAACAAACGCCGTTCTCAGATCCTGGACGAAGCCAAAGCTGAAGCAGAACAGGAACGTACTAAGATCGTGACACAGGCTCAGGCTGAAATTGAAGCTGAGCGTAAACGTGCTCGTGAAGAACTGCGTAAGCAGGTTGCGATTCTGGCTGTTGCTGGCGCCGAGAAGATCATCGAACGTTCCGTGGATGAAGCTGCTAACAGCGACATCGTGGACAAACTTGTCGCTGAACTGTAAGGAGGGAGGGGCTGATGTCTGAATTTGTTACGGTAGCTCGCCCCTACGCCAAAGCAGCTTTTGACTTTGCTGTCGAACACCAAAATGTCGATCGCTGGCAGAATATGCTGGCGTTTGCCGCTGAGGTGACGAAAAACGAACAAATGGCCGAGTTGCTTTCTGGTGCGTTAGCGCCTGAAACCCTCGCCGCGTCGTTTATCGCCGTGTGCGGAGAGCAACTGGATGCCAACGGCCAGAACCTGATTAAGGTGATGGCGGAAAATGGTCGTCTCCGTGTGCTCCCGGATGTTCTCGAGCAGTTTGAGCACTTACGTGCCCTTAGTGAAGCTACCGCTGAAGTTGAAGTAACTTCCGCGACTGAACTGAGTGACGAACAGCTTGCGAAAATCACCGCCGCGATGGAAAAACGTCTGTCACGCAAAGTTAAGCTGAATTGCAAAATCGATAAGTCTGTAATGGCAGGCGTAATCATCCGCTCGGGTGATATGGTCATTGATGGCAGCGTACGCGGCCGTCTTGAGCGCCTTGCAGACGTCTTGCAGTCTTAAGGGGACTGGAGCATGCAACTGAATTCCACCGAAATCAGCGAACTGATCAAGCAGCGCATTGCTCAGTTCAATGTTGTGAGTGAAGCTCACAACGAAGGTACTATTGTTTCTGTAAGTGACGGTGTTATCCGCATCCACGGCCTGGCCGATTGTATGCAGGGTGAGATGATTTCCCTGCCGGGTAACCGTTACGCTATCGCACTGAACCTGGAGCGCGACTCCGTAGGTGCCGTTGTGATGGGTCCATACGCTGACCTCGCCGAAGGCATGAAGGTTAAGTGTACTGGCCGTATTCTGGAAGTGCCGGTTGGCCGTGGCCTGCTGGGTCGCGTTGTTAACACCCTGGGTGCGCCAATCGACGGTAAAGGTCCGGTTGAGCACGATGGCTTCTCCCCAATCGAAGTTATCGCACCAGGCGTTATCGACCGTCAGTCAGTTGATCAGCCAGTGCAGACGGGTTATAAGTCCGTTGACGCCATGATCCCAATCGGTCGTGGTCAGCGTGAACTGATCATCGGTGACCGTCAGACCGGTAAAACCGCGATGGCAATCGACGCCATCATCAACCAGCGTGACTCCGGCATCAAATGTGTGTACGTGGCTATCGGCCAGAAAGCGTCCACCATTTCCAACGTGGTTCGTAAACTGGAAGAGCACGGCGCACTGTCTAACACCATCGTTGTGGTAGCAACCGCGTCTGAATCTGCTGCACTGCAATACCTGGCACCATACGCCGGTTGCGCAATGGGCGAATACTTCCGTGACCGCGGTGAAGATGCGCTGATCGTATACGATGACCTGTCTAAACAGGCTGTTGCTTATCGTCAGGTTTCCCTGCTGCTCCGTCGTCCACCAGGACGTGAAGCATTCCCGGGCGACGTATTCTACCTCCACTCTCGTCTGCTGGAGCGTGCTTCCCGCGTTAACGCGGAATACGTCGAGAACTTCACCAAAGGTGAAGTGAAGGGTAAAACGGGTTCTCTGACCGCGCTGCCGATCATTGAAACCCAGGCGGGTGACGTTTCTGCGTTCGTTCCGACCAACGTAATCTCCATTACCGATGGTCAGATCTTCCTGGAAACCAACCTGTTTAACTCCGGTATTCGTCCGGCGGTTAACCCGGGTATCTCCGTATCCCGTGTGGGTGGTGCTGCTCAGACCAAGATCATCAAGAAACTGTCCGGTGGTATCCGTACCGCGCTGGCACAGTATCGTGAACTGGCTGCGTTCTCTCAGTTCGCATCCGATCTGGACGAAGCAACCCGTAAACAGCTGAGCCACGGTCAGAAAGTGACCGAGCTGCTGAAGCAGAAACAGTACGCGCCAATGTCTGTTGCTCAGCAGGGCCTGGTACTGTTCGCGGCTGAACGCGGTTACCTCGAAGATGTGGAACTGGCGAAAATCGGTAGCTTCGAAGCCGCTCTGCTGGCTTACGTCGACCGTGATCACGCTCCGCTGATGCAAGAGATCAACCAGACCGGTGGCTATAACGACGAAATCGAAGGCAAGCTGAAAGCTATCCTCGATTCCTTCAAAGCAACCCAATCCTGGTAATCGTCCGGCGGCTTGTCTCAGGACAAGCCGTCTGGCATTGAGGAGAAGCTCATGGCCGGCGCAAAAGAGATACGTAGTAAGATCGCAAGCGTCCAGAACACGCAAAAGATCACTAAAGCGATGGAGATGGTCGCCGCTTCCAAAATGCGTAAATCGCAGGATCGCATGGCGGCCAGCCGTCCTTATGCAGAGACCATGCGCAAAGTGATTGGTCACCTTGCAAACGGTAATCTGGAATATAAGCACCCTTACCTGGAAGAACGCGACGTTAAGCGCGTGGGCTACCTGGTGGTGTCGACTGACCGTGGTCTGTGTGGCGGCTTGAACATTAACCTGTTCAAAAAACTGCTGGCGGATATGAAAGGCTGGTCCGATAAAGGCGTTCAGTGCGATCTGGCACTGATTGGCTCTAAAGGCGTCTCTTTCTTTAACTCCGTTGGTGGCAACATTGTCGCTCAGGTGACCGGTATGGGTGATAACCCGTCCCTGTCCGAACTGATCGGCCCGGTTAAAGTGATGTTGCAGGCCTACGATGAAGGCCGTCTGGACAGACTGTACGTTGTCAGCAACAAATTTATTAACACCATGTCTCAGGTGCCTACGCTCACTCAGATGCTGCCGTTACCGGCATCAGAAGATGACGAGCTGAAACAGAAAGCCTGGGATTACCTGTATGAACCCGATCCGAAACCGCTGCTGGATACCCTGCTGCGTCGTTACGTTGAATCTCAGGTTTATCAGGGCGTTGTAGAAAACCTGGCCAGCGAGCAGGCCGCACGAATGGTGGCGATGAAAGCCGCGACCGATAATGGCGGCAGCCTGATTAAAGAGCTGCAGTTGGTTTACAACAAAGCTCGTCAGGCCAGCATTACTCAGGAACTCACCGAGATCGTCTCGGGGGCCGCCGCGGTTTAACCAGGTTTACGAATTACGTAGAGGATTCAAGATGGCTACTGGAAAGATTGTCCAGGTAATCGGCGCCGTGGTGGACGTCGAGTTCCCTCAGGACGCCGTACCACGCGTGTACGACGCGCTTGAGGTACAGAATGGTAACGAGAGCCTGGTGCTGGAAGTTCAGCAGCAGCTCGGCGGCGGTATCGTGCGTACCATCGCCATGGGTTCTTCCGACGGTCTGCGTCGTGGTCTGGAAGTAAAAGACCTTGAGCACCCGATCGAAGTCCCGGTAGGTAAAGCAACACTGGGTCGTATCATGAACGTATTGGGTCAACCAATCGACATGAAAGGCGACATCGGTGAAGAAGAGCGTTGGGCTATCCACCGCGCGGCACCTTCCTACGAAGAGCTGTCCAGCTCTCAGGAACTGCTGGAAACCGGCATCAAAGTTATCGACCTGATGTGTCCGTTCGCGAAGGGCGGTAAAGTCGGTC
>CAJQZM010038881.1:85213-175478 GCA_907164665.1 Colias nastes
CCCCCCACAAGCAGTACCCATAAAAATAACCCCACTCTCTACAAGGCTCGGGGCGCCCGGAAAGGGCAAATACAGGTCAGCGACAACGCATGGCATAACGCCATAATCAGGAAATATAACTATGTGTGGAATTGTTGGCGCAGTTGCGCAGCGTGATATTGCTGAAATCCTTCTCGAAGGTTTACGTCGTCTGGAATACCGTGGTTACGACTCAGCCGGGCTGGCTGTCGTTGATGCAGAAGGTCATATGACCCGTCTGCGCCGTCTCGGTAAAGTGCAGATGCTGGCCCAGGCTGCGGAAGAACATCCGCTGCACGGTGGCACCGGTATTGCGCATACCCGCTGGGCGACCCACGGTGAGCCATCTGAAGGCAACGCACACCCGCATGTGTCTGAACACATCGTGGTCGTGCATAACGGCATTATCGAAAACCACGAACCGCTGCGTGAAGAACTGAAAGCGCGCGGCTATACCTTCGTCTCTGAAACCGACACCGAAGTGATTGCTCACCTGGTGCACTGGGAGCTGGCAAAGGGCGGTACACTGCGTGATGCGGTGCTGCGCGCTATCCCTCAGCTACGTGGTGCTTACGGTACGGTGATCATGGATTCCCGCGACCCGTCCACGCTGCTGGCCGCGCGTTCCGGTAGTCCGATGGTGATTGGTCTGGGCATGGGTGAAAACTTTATCGCTTCCGACCAGCTGGCGCTGCTGCCGGTTACCCGTCGCTTTATCTTCCTGGAAGAGGGAGACATTGCCGAGGTGACACGTCGCAGCGTGACCGTATTCGACACAAAAGGCGAGCAGGTTAAGCGTCAGGAGATCGAATCAAACCTGCAATACGACGCGGGCGACAAAGGCGCTTACCGTCACTACATGCAGAAAGAGATCTACGAACAGCCAAACGCCATTAAAAACACCCTGACTGGTCGCATCAGCCATGGTGAAGTGGATCTGAGCGAGCTGGGCGCCAATGCCAACGAACTGCTGAGCAAAGTCGAGCACATTCAGATCGTGGCCTGCGGTACCTCTTACAACTCCGGTATGGTCTCGCGCTACTGGTTTGAATCCCTGGCGGGTGTGCCGTGTGATGTGGAAATCGCCTCTGAGTTCCGCTATCGCAAATCTGCGGTGCGTCGTAACAGCCTGATGATCACCCTTTCTCAGTCTGGCGAAACGGCCGATACCCTGGCGGCGCTGCGTCTGTCTAAAGAACTGGGTTACCTCGGCTCGCTGGCCATTTGTAACGTGCCGGGCTCTTCGCTGGTACGTGAATCCGATCTGGCGCTGATGACCAAAGCGGGTACCGAAATCGGCGTGGCTTCCACCAAAGCGTTTACTACTCAGCTGACCGTTCTGCTGATGCTGGTGGCGAAACTGGCGCGTCTGAAAGGCCAGGATACTTCCGTTGAGCATGATATCGTTCACGGTCTCCAGGCGCTGCCAAGCCGTATTGAACAGATGCTCTCTCAGGACAAACGCATTGAAGCCCTGGCGGAGGATTTCTCCGACAAGCATCACGCTCTGTTCCTGGGGCGCGGCGATCAGTATCCGATCGCGCTGGAAGGGGCGCTGAAGCTGAAAGAGATCTCTTATATTCACGCTGAAGCCTATGCGGCAGGCGAGCTGAAGCATGGCCCGCTGGCGCTGATCGATGCGGATATGCCAGTTATCGTGGTGGCACCTAACAACGAACTGCTGGAAAAACTGAAATCTAACATCGAAGAAGTGCGCGCCCGTGGTGGTGTTCTGTACGTCTTTGCGGATAAAGATGCCGGTTTCGCCAGCAGCGACAACATGCACATCATCGAGATGCCGCATGTGGAAGAGGTGATTGCGCCGATCTTCTACACCGTACCGCTGCAACTGCTGGCTTATCACGTCGCGCTGATCAAAGGCACCGACGTAGACCAGCCACGTAACCTGGCGAAGTCCGTCACCGTAGAATAATCTCCAGCCTACCTGAGGCTGCCAGTATTCTGGCAGCCTCATAGCCCTCCCCTCAGCGATTATTTCTTTTTATCGCAACCTGTTTCTTTTTTCATTTTTTCTTACATTTTTGCTCTATCTGCTCATTTCACCTATGTCTGCTTAAAAAAGAATCTGATTTAGCTATGACAAAGAAAAGATATTGATAAATTCTTAAAAAAATAGAGAAGAGATATCAATAGCATTTTTTAATTATGTTTTGTTCTTATTTTTAAGGGTTTTTTTATTTTTAATTTTTATTGTTCCATTTTAAAGATATTTCATGTGGGAAAACATATTTGTCATAGAGCAGGAATGAACTGTACTATCGCCACGCTTTAAAGGATGGTGTGTTTTATTTGAATGTATAAATGAGACGCATACAAATAATGTAAATTATGGAGAGTTTCATGAAATTAAACGTTATAGCCACTTCACTGGTTTTATCTTCCGTCCTGTTTTCAGGTGCGACATTAGCGGCTGACGGTACTGTTCATTTCCGTGGCGAGGTGATTGATTCTACTTGTACAGTCACGACTGATACCAGTAATCAGACTGTTAATATTGGTCGTGTATCGGTAAAAACCTTCGCGGGTATTGATTCCACCGCGTCTGTTAAAGATTTCCACATCCGTCTGGAAGGCTGCCCGGCAACCTATACTCAGGCGGCGGTACGCTTTGACGGGACGGAAGATAAAGATACCATCGGTAAAGGTTATCTTTCAATCGGTACGCCGGTGAACGAAGACGGTACGGACGGTGAGTTCACTGGCAGCGGCGACGCCATTGCGGCGACGGGCGTGGCGATAAAACTGTTCAACCTGAGCGATGATACCGCGATCCCTTTGTATAACAATTCTAAATACGTTGCCATTGCAGATGGTAAAGCGGATATGGGATTCAAGGCGAAATTCGTCCAGACTCTGGCAACAGTGACGCCGGGTACTGCGAATGCTGACTCTCAGTTTACTATTGAATACCTGAAATAATCAGCGGTTATGGATTCGGAGCCTGTTAAGAACTTATTTACAGGCTCCTTTATATATAAGGACATTGGATTATGCCAGGGCGTATAGTGAATGTATTATTAGCGTGTTGTCTTACGGGTATTTCTACAATGGCATCGGCAGGTGTGGTTATCGGTGGCACACGAGTGGTTTATTCGAGTGATAAATCCGACGCAACCATTACTGTCAAAAATAACGAAGCGGCTATCCCTTATCTTATTCAAACATGGGTTGACCCCTTCAGTAATACAGGAACCGCGAAAAAACCACCGTTTACCGTCATTCCACCGGTATCTCGTCTGGAGGCTGGGCAGGAAAAAATTCTGCGCATTATGAAAACCGAGGGCAATTTACCGCAGGATCGGGAGTCGGTGTTCTGGCTGAACATCAAAAATATTCCCCCGGCGAGCAATAAGCCGAACGCGATGGAAATCGCCATTAAGACACGTATCAAGCTGATCTGGCGTCCGGCCTCGTTGAACATTACCCCGGAGCGCGCCGCCACGCAGGTGAAGTGGCACAGAGAAAATCGGCAGCTGGTAGTTGAAAATCCCACGCCGCTAAATATCAACGTTATGAATGTGACAGTGGACGGCAAAGATGTGCCGCTCAATATCGTCCATCCCTTTGAAACCCTGCGTTTACCCTTACCGGAAGGCGTGAATGGCCATGCGCTGGTTTGGCGGTATGTGAATGATTTCGGTGCGATTAGTCAGGATTTAAAAGCAGCGCTTTAAGCAAAGGATGGTTTATTTATGGAGTGTTACCGTATTTTCATCGCGCTTGCTTCCGGGATGGTGCTTGGTTTATCCGGCGAGGTGGCCGCGAGGGATATGTTTAACCCTGCGCTGCTTGAAATCGATCATCCGGTGGACGTGGATATCCACCAGTTTAATCGCGCGAACAGTCTGCCTGCCGGGAACTATAAGGTAAGCATCTATGTAAACGGCGAATATGTTGACCGCCGGGAGGTGACCTTTGTCGAAGATACTGCCACCAGCAACCTGCATCCTTGCTTCTCAGACATCAAAACCGTGCTCGCTGAGCTTGGGGTCAAAGTGGCGGCTATCAAGGCCCTTAACGACATAGATGACAAAGCCTGTCTGGACCCCGCGCCGCTCGTTCCTGGCTCAACCTGGACGTTTGATACGGATAAACTCCAGCTTAACGTCACGTTGCCGCAAATCTATATTGATGTATCGGCGCGCGGCTATATCAATCCCTCACGCTGGGATGAGGGCATCAATGCGCTGATGGTGAACTACGATTTTTCCGGCTCCAGCACGGTGCATTCGAACGAGGATGATAACAACGATTTTTATTATCTGAACCTGCGCAACGGTGCCAACCTGGGGGCATGGCGTTTACGTAACTACAGTACGCTAAACGTGACCGATGGCGAGTCTTCGTATCATTCGATCAATACCTATTTACAGCGCGATATCGCCGCGTTACGCAGCCAAATTATGCTGGGGGATACATGGACCGCAAGCGACGTGTTTGACAGCACGCAACTGCGAGGGATGCGTCTCTACACGGATGATGACATGCTGCCTTCGAGCCTGACGGGGTTTGCGCCAGTGGTTCGCGGCGTGGCGAAAAGCAATGCGACCGTGATTGTGCGGCAAAACGGTTACATCATTTACCAGTCTGCCGTACCGCAGGGAGCGTTTGCGCTCAAGGATTTAAACACCACCAATTCGGGTGGCGATCTGGATGTTACCATCAAAGAAGAGGATGGCAGCGAGCAACATTTTACCCAGCCTTACGCCTCACTGGCGATCCTGAAGCGTGAAGACCAAACCGATGTCGATATCAGCGCGGGTGAACTGCGCGATCAAAACGATTTTCAGCCGACCGTTTTTCAGGCGCAGGTGTTACACGGTTTTCCTGCGGGTATTACCCTCTACGGGGGCGTGCAGGGAACCAGCGATTACACCTCCGCCGCGCTTGGCGTGGGGAAAGATATGGGTTCGCTGGGCGCCCTTTCGCTGGACGTAACGCATGCCCGCTCGCGGTTTGAGGACGATGACGAAAGCGGGCAATCTTACCGTTTTCTCTATTCCAAACGTTTTGATGAAACGAACACAACGTTTCGGCTGGTGGGCTACCGCTACTCCACAGAGGGCTACTACACCCTGAACGAATGGGCGTCCCGGCAGAATAACGAGAGCGACTTCTGGACGACAGGTAACCGCCGTAGCCGTCTGGAGGGAACATGGACGCAGACCTTTGGCGACGGGATGGGAAATATTTATCTTACCCTTAGCCGCCAGCAGTACTGGAAGACGGATGAAGTCGAGCGGCTGGTGCAGCTGGGCTACAGCAATAGCTGGCGCGCTATTTCCTGGAACGTCTCCTGGAACTACACCGATTCACTCACCTCGGCCCAAAATAGCACCGACACTGACGTCAGCGACAGTCAGGGCAGCGAACAGATTTTTATGCTCTCCCTCTCCATACCGTTGTCAGGCTGGCTGCATGACAGCTACGTCAACTATGGGTACACCCAAAACAACCACGGAAAAGGGATGCACCAGGTGGGGCTGAGCGGTAACGCGCTGGATGCGCACAACCTCTCCTGGAACGTTCAGCAGTCTTACGATGCGGATAACGAAGATTACAACAACAGCGCAGGGGTGGGCTATGACGGCACCTATGGTTCGGTAAACGCCAGTTACGACTATACCCAGGACAACCAGCGCCTCAACTATGGAATGAAGGGCGGGATTCTGGCCCACAGCGATGGCATAACTTTCTCTCAGGAACTGGGGGAAACCGTCGCGCTGGTTAAAGCCCCGGGAGCTTCCGGCCTGGCGCTGGAGAATGGTACGGGTAAGGCGACGGACTGGCGCGGCTATACGGTACAGACGCAGCTCAACGCCTACGATGAAAACAGAGTGGAGATCGACAGCGATTACTTTGCGAAGGCCAACGTCGAAATCGACAACAGTATCCTCAGCGTTATCCCGACGCGCGGCGCGGTGGTACGGGCGGAGTTTGTCACTCACGTGGGCTATCGCGTCCTGTTCAATGTGCGGCAGAAGAGTGGCAAACCGGTGCCGTTTGGCGCCATGGCCTCGGCTGATTTACCCCACGGCAGCGTAACCGGCATTGTGGGCGAAAATGGCGAGCTTTATCTGTCCGGCATGCCGGAAGAGGGGGCGTTTGTCCTGAAGTGGGGCGCAGATAACACGATGACCTGCCCGGTTAACTACCACTTTACCCCGCCAGAAGGCGTCGAACTGATACAAATATCGGCAGTATGCCAATAGGGAAATAAGATGAAATTCAGGACACCTCTGTTTTTAAGCGCGTTGATAATATTTATGACGCCAGTATGCAAAGCGTACACCACGGGCGACGGGATTTGTCACTCCGAAGGTGGCGCTTATATCTATAACCTTAATCTGAACGGGCAGTCGATCCCGGCGGATAAAAATAAAGCAGGTACAGAGATCAGGGATCTGGAAACGCTCAGTTCATCTGCGAGTTACAAAGCGCAATGCAACTGTCTTACGCATTACTCTACGGGCTTTCGCCAAATCTACTACACCGCACGATCGTCGTTAAGTGAAGATGTGGTAAAGAACGGGTATACCTATTTTACCCTTAATAACAACCTCAGCATCGCCACGTCGATACTTGTGCTCGGCAGAGATTATATACCGGTACCTTTCAGCGCAGAACCAAACGTAATGTCTCATAGCTCCTATTGTTATGCGCCTGGTGAGGAAGGGAGCGAACCAACACTCAATACCGGTTCAAAAATAAAAATATCATTCTTAATTAACAAGCCGTTTATTGGCCGGGTGAGTGTGCCAGGTACGATAGTCGCCGATCTTTATGGCGGGCTGGATGCGGCCTCCTCGACCTCCAGCACCGAAAAAATGGCAGAGATCAAAATCGCTGGCGATATCGTCGTGCCGCAAAACTGCGAGATCGCGCCCGGGCAGACGCTTGAGATAGATTTTGGCAAAATCCCGGCCCCGGAATTTTCCGCTACCAAAGGCACCGCCGTGACGAGTCACAAGGTAAAAAAGACGATTCAGGTACAGTGCACAGGCATGCTGGATGAGAATATTGTCTACTCCACTTTCCATGGAGACCCTGTCGACGCCGATGCCACGATGATGAAAGTCAACGGCAATGATGATGTAGGCATTGTGGTATACGACAAGTGGGATCGTCAGGTCAGCGTCAACGGCGGCAGGATGGACATGGATAGGGGAGAAAACAATAACGGCGCCGAAAACAATTCGCTTACCTTTTCCGCTGCGCCTGCAAGCGCAACGGGGGCGCAGCCAAAACCTGGAACGTTTGAAGCGTACGCAACGGTCACGCTGGAAATTGAACATTAATCACCCAACGGCTGTTTATGACAGCCGTTGTCATTTTTCCTCTTTTGCACCAGGCTTATCCCTTTCTATATGACAACTCTATGATGCTCCCCTGAACAAATAATCATTAATATCAGTGGCTTATTTTACACACTCTCATTGTCATAAAACTGTCATATTTCGTACATTTATCTGTCACCTGTTTGTCCTATTTTGCTCATCGTAGCCACTTAAACAATGATTTACGAAATCCTTGCAGGAGACATTATGAAAGTTATGCGTACCACTGTCGCAACTGTTGTCGCCGCGACCTTATCGATGAGCGCTTTCTCTGCCTTCGCAGCAGCAAGCCTGACTGGCGCTGGTGCAACCTTCCCTGCGCCGGTGTATGCCAAATGGGCGGATACCTACCAGAAAGAGACCGGTAACAAGGTCAACTATCAGGGTATCGGCTCCTCCGGTGGCGTAAAACAAATTACCGCGAATACCGTTGATTTCGGCGCATCCGACGCTCCGCTGTCTGATGAGAAACTGAATCAGGAAGGCCTGTTCCAGTTCCCGACCGTGATTGGCGGCGTTGTGCTGGCTGTTAACATCCCTGGCCTGAAATCAGGCGAGCTGGTGCTGGACGGCAAAACCCTGGGTGACATCTACCTGGGCAAAATCAAAAAATGGGATGACGAAGCCATCACTAAGCTGAACCCAGGCGTTAAGCTGCCTTCGCAGAATATCGCGGTGGTTCGTCGTGCTGACGGCTCTGGTACCTCTTTCGTGTTCACCAGCTACCTGGCGAAAGTGAACGAAGAGTGGAAATCTAAAGTCGGTTCCGGCTCTACCGTTAACTGGCCAACCGGTCTGGGCGGTAAAGGCAACGACGGTATCGCAGCCTTCGTACAGCGTCTGCCTGGCTCTATCGGCTACGTAGAGTACGCCTACGCTAAGCAGAACAATCTGGCCTACACCAAACTGGTTTCTGCCGACGGCAAACCGGTTAGCCCGACCGAAGAGAACTTCGCCAACGCCGCCAAAGGCGCTGACTGGAGCAAATCCTTCGCTCAGGACCTGACTAACCAGAAAGGTGAAGACGCGTGGCCAATCACCTCTACCACCTTCATTCTGGTTCACAAAGAGCAGAAGAAACCAGAGCAGGGTGCAGAAGTGCTGAAGTTCTTCGACTGGGCATACAAAAACGGCGGCAAACAGGCTAATGACCTGGATTACGCCAGCCTGCCAGACAGCGTGGTTGAGCAGATTCGTGCTGCATGGAAAACCAACGTGAAAGACAGCAGCGGTAAAGCGCTGTACTAACAGGATATTTTTAACGAAGATGGCGGGTGGCGCGCAGCGATCCCGCCCTACGGTTTACTCTGTAGGCCCGGTAAGCGTCAGCGCCACCGGGCATATTCGTAAGACGTCTCATAAAGAAGAGTAATTTATGGCTGCAACCAAGCCTGCATTTAACCCTCCGGGTAAAAAAGGTGACATGATTTTCAGCGCGCTGGTGAAACTGGCTGCGCTGATTGTGCTATTGCTGCTGGGCGGCATTATCGTGTCCCTGATTTTCTCCTCCTGGCCGAGCATTCAAAAATTTGGTTTCGCCTTCCTGTGGACCAAAGAGTGGGATGCGCCGAACGATATTTACGGTGCGCTGGTGCCGATTTACGGCACGCTGGTGACCTCTTTTATCGCCCTGCTAATTGCGGTTCCGGTGAGCTTCGGTATTGCCTTGTTCCTGACGGAACTGGCGCCAGGCTGGCTGCGGCGTCCGCTGGGTATCGCCATTGAACTGCTGGCGGCCATCCCAAGTATCGTTTACGGCATGTGGGGCCTGTTTATTTTTGCTCCGCTGTTTGCAACGTACTTCCAGGAGCCGGTCGGTAACGTGCTTTCTGCCGTTCCGTTTGTGGGGGCGCTGTTCTCCGGCCCGGCATTCGGTATCGGCATTCTGGCGGCGGGTGTGATCCTCGCCATCATGATTATTCCGTACATTGCGGCGGTCATGCGCGATGTCTTCGAACAAACCCCGGTGATGATGAAAGAGTCCGCCTACGGCATCGGCTGCACCACCTGGGAAGTTATCTGGCGCATCGTCCTTCCGTTCACCAAAAATGGGGTGATTGGCGGCATTATGCTGGGCTTAGGTCGCGCGCTCGGTGAAACCATGGCGGTCACCTTTATCATCGGCAACACCTACCAGCTCGACAGCGCTTCGCTCTATATGCCGGGGAACAGTATTACTTCTGCGCTGGCGAACGAATTTGCCGAAGCGGAATCCGGGCTGCACGTCGCGGCGCTGATGGAACTGGGCCTGATCCTGTTTGTTATCACCTTTATTGTGCTGGCTATCTCCAAGCTGATGATTATGCGTCTGGCTAAAAACGAGGGGGCACGCTAATGGCGACTCTCGATATGCAAAATACCGCTCAGCTTGCGGAATCCCGTCGCAAAATGCAGTCAAAGCGCCGGATTAAAAACCGCATTGCGCTGACGCTTTCCATGGCGACGATGGCGTTTGGCCTGTTCTGGCTGATCTGGATCCTGATGTCAACCATCACCCGCGGCATCGATGGAATGTCCCTGGCGCTGTTCACGGAAATGACGCCGCCACCGAACACGGCGGGCGGTGGTCTGGCAAACGCCCTGGCGGGTAGCGGCCTGCTGATCCTGTGGGCGACCGTTTTCGGTACACCGTTGGGCATTATGGCGGGTATCTATCTGGCGGAGTATGGGCGCAAGTCCTGGATCGCTGAAGTCATCCGCTTTATTAACGACATTCTGCTTTCTGCCCCGTCGATTGTCGTGGGTCTGTTTGTTTACACCATCGTGGTGGCGCAAATGGAACACTTCTCCGGCTGGGCGGGTGTGATTGCGCTGGCGCTGTTGCAGGTGCCTATCGTTATTCGTACTACTGAAAACATGCTGAAACTGGTGCCGGACAGCCTGCGTGAAGCGGCTTACGCGCTGGGCACGCCGAAATGGAAAATGATTTCGGCGATCACCCTGAAAGCGTCCGTCTCGGGGATCATGACCGGTATCCTGCTGGCTATCGCCCGTATCGCCGGTGAAACCGCACCGCTGCTGTTTACCGCCCTCTCCAACCAGTTCTGGAGCACGGACATGATGCAGCCGATCGCCAACCTGCCGGTGACGATCTTTAAATTTGCGATGAGCCCATTCGCGGAATGGCAGCAGCTGGCCTGGGCCGGGGTGCTGATCATCACCCTTTGCGTACTGTTGCTGAACATTCTGGCGCGCGTCATTTTCGCGAAGAAGAAACACGGTTAAATTTTTACGGCGCGGCAGCTCGCGGCGCCGAATGAGGAAATGAGTCAATGAGTATGGTTGATACTGCCCCGGGTAAGATTCAGGTTCGTGATTTGAACTTCTACTACGGCAAATTCCATGCCCTGAAGAATATCAATCTGGATATCGCGAAGAACCAGGTAACGGCATTCATCGGTCCGTCCGGCTGTGGTAAATCCACGCTGCTGCGCACCTTTAACAAAATGTATTCGCTCTATCCGGAGCAGCGCGCAGAAGGTGAAATTCTGCTGGACGGTGACAACATCCTGACCAATACCCAGGATATCGCCCTGCTGCGTGCGAAAGTGGGGATGGTATTCCAGAAACCCACGCCGTTCCCGATGTCGATCTATGACAACATCGCCTTTGGTGTGCGTCTGTTTGAGAAGCTCTCCCGTGCGGATATGGACGAGCGCGTGCAGTGGGCATTGACCAAGGCCGCATTATGGAACGAAACCAAAGATAAACTTCACCAGAGTGGGTACTCTCTCTCCGGTGGTCAGCAGCAGCGTCTGTGCATTGCGCGCGGTATCGCCATTCGCCCGGAAGTCTTGCTGCTGGATGAGCCGTGCTCAGCCCTGGACCCGATCTCAACCGGGCGTATCGAAGAGCTGATCACCGAGCTGAAGCAGGATTACACCGTGGTGATCGTGACCCACAACATGCAGCAGGCTGCACGTTGTTCTGACCACACGGCGTTTATGTACCTGGGCGAGTTGATTGAGTTCAGCGATACGGATGCGCTGTTCACCCGTCCGGCGAAGAAACAAACCGAAGATTATATTACTGGCCGCTACGGTTGATTTGCCTTAGTGCATGTGGAGAAACCATGGACAACCTCAATCTTAATAAACACATTTCCGGCCAGTTTAACGCAGAGCTGGAAAGCATTCGCACCCAGGTGATGACCATGGGCGGCATGGTCGAGCAGCAGCTTTCTGATGCGATCACGGCGATGCACAACCAGGACAGCGAGCTGGCGAAGCGCGTTATTGAAGGCGACCACAACGTCAATATGATGGAAGTCGCCATCGACGAAGCCTGCGTGCGCATCATTGCGAAGCGTCAGCCGACGGCGAGCGACCTGCGTCTGGTGATGGCGATCATCAAAACCATCGCCGAGCTGGAGCGTATCGGTGACGTGGCGGATAAAATCTGCCGCACCGCGCTGGAGAAATTCTCCCAGCAGCACCAGCCGCTGCTGGTGAGTCTGGAGTCTCTCGGTCGCCACACCGTGCAGATGCTGCACGACGTGCTGGACGCTTTCGCGCGCATGGATCTGGACGAAGCGGTCCGTATCTACCGTGAAGACAAGAAAGTT
The DNA here is from genome assembly GCA_907164665.1 of Colias nastes. Taxonomy (NCBI): domain Eukaryota; kingdom Metazoa; phylum Arthropoda; class Insecta; order Lepidoptera; family Pieridae; genus Colias; species Colias nastes. The sequence goes on from CAJQZM010038881.1 coordinate 97,154, forward strand.
GACCAGGAATACGAAGGCATAGTGCGTCAGCTGATGACCTACATGATGGAAGATTCCCGTACCATTCCAAGCGTACTCACCGCGCTGTTCTGCGCGCGCTCAATCGAGCGTATCGGTGACCGCTGCCAGAACATTTGCGAATACATCTTCTACTTCGTGAAGGGGCAGGATTTCCGACACGTGGGCGGCGACGAGCTGGACAAGCTGCTGGCGGGTAAAGATCCGAAAGAGTGATTTTTACCCTCACCCTAACCCTCTCCCACAGGGAGAGGGGACCATTCGGTTTTCTCCCTCTCCCTGTGGGAGAGGGCCGGGGTGAGGGGAAAACTCAGCGAGTAATATCCCACCCGCGCGCCTTCCACAACGCTGGCAGTTGCGCCAGATCGGTAAAGGTCGTCACTTTTGGATGATCGATCGGCTTGTTGTGCGGATCGGCGCAGAAGTAAAACACCTCCATCCCCGCATCAATCCCCGACTGCGCGCCCGCAGACGAGTCATCCACCAGGATGCAGTTCTCCACGTTGACGTTCATCGCCTTCGCCGCGTGGAACATCAATGCCGGATCCGGCTTCCAGCGCTGGATATCGTAGCCACTGAACAGTTTTTCCGGGAAGTGGTGCAACATGTTCAGCTTGCCGAGCGAGTGCTGCATTTTGCTGACCGGGCCGTTAGAGACCACGCAGATCGGCACCGTCATCGCATCCAGCAGCGTGTTAGCGCCAGCGATAACTTCCAGCTCGGCGTCGAAGAGGCGTGCGACCTCGGCGCGGTACACCGGTTCCAGATCCGCTTTCGCCAGATCCACCCCGTGCTCTTCGTTAATGATGTCGATGATCTCGTACAGCTTCACGCCCTTAAAGCGTTTAAACACCTCTTCGAGATCGAGCGTAATGCCAAATTCCTGGAACATGGCGACATACGCGCGGGAACAAATGACCTCACTGTCGACCAGCGTACCGTCACAGTCGAAAAATACCGCTTCAATTCCGGACATGCCTTTCCCTTTTAACAAGTTTAACGTTTTCGTACGGCAGTTCACCGGGACGCAATCGTTGCCGTATAAGCAAAATCAATGAAAAAAGTATCCCGTAACCGCCACTATTGTCGCATTTTGGTATAGGATAGCGACGAATTTTCCCTCCTTGTTCGGAAATTGATGATGAGTCAACAACACACTACCCAGACGTCTGGTCAGGGGCTGCTTGAGCGCGTGTTCAAACTGCGCGAGCACGGCACAACGGCACGCACCGAAGTGATCGCCGGTTTTACTACCTTCCTGACGATGGTCTATATCGTTTTCGTTAACCCGCAAATTCTGGGCGTGGCTGGCATGGACACCAGCGCCGTCTTCGTGACCACCTGTCTGATCGCGGCGCTTGGCAGCATCCTGATGGGCGTTTTCGCTAATCTGCCCGTGGCGCTGGCCCCGGCAATGGGTCTGAATGCGTTCTTTGCGTTCGTGGTGGTTCAGGCGATGGGCCTGCCGTGGCAGGTCGGGATGGGCGCTATTTTCTGGGGCGCGGTCGGCCTGCTGCTGCTGACCATCTTCCGCGTGCGCTACTGGATGATTGCGAACATTCCCGTGAGCCTGCGCGTGGGTATCACCAGCGGTATCGGTCTGTTTATCGGCATGATGGGGCTGAAAAACGCTGGCGTTATCGTGGCGAACCCGGAAACGCTGGTGAGCATTGGTAACCTGACCTCTCACAGCGTGCTGCTGGGCGTGCTGGGCTTCTTTATCATCGCGATCCTGGCGTCGCGCAACATCCATGCTGCGGTGCTGGTCTCTATCATTGTGACCACGCTGCTGGGCTGGATGCTGGGTGACGTACATTACAACGGTATCGTCTCTGCGCCACCAAGCGTCTCTACCGTGATTGGCCACGTTGATCTGGCGGGCTCGCTGAACCTGGGTCTGGCCGGGGTGATTTTCTCCTTCATGCTGGTCAACCTGTTTGACTCCTCCGGTACGCTGATTGGCGTGACCGACAAAGCGGGTCTGGCGGATGAAAAAGGCAAATTCCCGCGCATGAAGCAGGCGCTGTATGTGGATAGCATCTCGTCCGTCGCTGGCTCTTTCATCGGCACCTCGTCTGTTACCGCTTACATTGAATCCTCTTCCGGTGTGTCCGTGGGCGGTCGTACTGGCCTGACGGCGGTAGTTGTGGGTCTGCTGTTCCTGCTAGTGATCTTCCTCTCTCCGCTGGCGGGGATGGTGCCACCATACGCGGCAGCCGGCGCGCTGATTTACGTCGGCGTGCTGATGACCTCAAGCCTGGCGCGCGTGAAGTGGGAAGATTTGACGGAAGCCGTTCCGGCGTTTATTACCGCGGTGATGATGCCATTCAGCTTCTCGATCACCGAAGGTATCGCGCTGGGCTTTATCTCTTACTGCGTGATGAAGATCGGTACCGGCCGCTTCCGCGAACTCAGCCCGTGCGTGATTATTGTTGCGCTGCTGTTTGTGTTGAAGATTGTGTTTATTGATTCACACTAAAATGCTGGTGGTGTCAGGTGGCGCTTCGCTTACCTGACCTACGGGCAAAGTTCCCTCTCCCTGTGGGAGAGGGTTAGGGTGAAGGCTTACGCCTTCACCCGCTTAATATAATCCCCAAACGCGGTCAGCTGGCCAGAGAGATGGTCACGCGTACTCTGATCCACCACTTCACCCGTCTGCGGGTCGACCTTGTTCTGAATCACGCCGCCCATAAATTCCGGCTTGTTCATCACCATCGCATCCAGGAACACCAGGATCTGACGCAGGTGATACTGGCAGCGCGCGCCGCCAATGGCGCCCATTGAGCTGGTCTGGATCAGCACAGGTTTACCAGACAGCGGCTGCTCCGGTAAACGGGACAGCCAGTCAATGGCGTTCTTCAGACCACCCGGCACCGAGTAGTTATACTCAGGCGTCACAATCACCACGCCGTCAGCCTGACGGATCTGCTCGGCTATCGCTTCCACGCTTTGCGGGAACCCTTCTTCCTGCTGAACGTCAGCATCATAAAGCGGGATGTCGCCAATGGACGGCAGGGCACTGATCTCCATTCCCGCAGGCGCCAGCTGCGGCAGCGTACGGGCAACCATCCCGTTAAAAGAACCTTTGCGCAGGCTTCCCAGTAACGTAACAACTTTCAACGTATCAGACATGATTACTCCTGTTTCATCATGATGACCCTGGACGGATCAGCTATGGGTGTATGCTTTTTCTGCCGGTAAACTGGTTAATCGCATCAGGCGCGCGGCGGGCTCGTTGGCGCGCTCAGGGACATCCGGAAGACTACGCCAACCGCGAGTGCTGTCAAACTCCCAGATTTTCAGCCGTTCGATGGCGGGGGTCACCGCAACGGACCAGATCAGTACGTCCTCAGCGTCGCTGAGCGCCTCTACCAGCGAGGCTTTTGTCGCGCGCAGGCGTCCGGAGCCGGGGAGCAGCTGCAACAGGCTGGCGTCGTCTGACGCCGCGCCGTTCAGTTTGCGGATGCTCTGGCGAAGGGTGATGAGCTGCGCTCTGGCTTCAACAGGGTCGTTCTGGTTACGTATCCACAGCTTTTCATTGCTGGAGAGCGGGTATTCATCGAGCGCGTTAGCACCATGGAAGCTACGCGTGACGCGTTGCAGCTCCATATCCAGGCCACAATCACCTTCAGTCGTCAGCGCGACGCCAACAATGTTGCCGGTGTACGCAATGGAAAAATGGGGGAGTGCCGGGTCCGCAAAAACCGGGCGACCTTCTGGCTGGGTGATTATGTCCGGTAGTTCGCTAGTGCCGTAGAGCATAAAAAGCAGTTCTGCGAGGAGCGCTCTGGAAGCTAAAAACCGCGTCCTGCGGTGTTCAGGTAGTTTGAGCGCCTCACTGTGACAGGCTGAAGAAAGTCTGGCCGATACGAGATGCCCTTCCGTTAATGTTCCTCGTGCAAAGTGCGTAGCCATTTTTCGCTCCTTGATAATGGTCGTAGTCGGTTAAACGGTTACATGATTATCGCTTAACTTAGCTTCTGTTTTAATCAGTAAATGGAAATAAGAGAAGCCTGAGCACCGAACTTTACATTATCTTAGGCAAAAACCTGATCTGGTGCGGTATACAGCGCTTTAATCGTCTCACGCAGCCAGAGGATTTTCGGATTATGGCTGTTCCGTTTATGCCAGATCAGCGTGAAGGGTACGGTGAGCTTTTCTGCCTGCGCCTCATCGATGGGAATGGGAAGACAGACCAGATTACGCTGGTGGAGTTGATTGTAGTGATGGCAGTAGTGCGGCGCAGTGGCTATGTAGTTGTGATCCGGCTGGGCCGCCATAAACATCGACTGTTCAAAACCGGGCAAACTCATGGCGATGTTACGCTCCCGGCCCATCTCCCTTAGCACCTCGTCGAGCGCCCAGGTGTCACTGCGTTCCCAGAAGATGCTGATATGCGGGTAGCGCAGAAACGTCTCCAGATCCCACGCTTCCTGGAGCGCGGGATGATCCTCGCGCAAATACACGCACGGACGGTCACTGAACAGGATTTCGTAGTCGATAAACCACGGCATCAGCTTTAGCAGTTCGCGCGAGCGAGGGTGCGTTTCACGCCCGGTGAAGCCCAGATCCACTTCTCCGCGCGTAATGGCGTCCAGCGAATCGTAATCCCATTGCCGCAGCTTCACCGTCGCCTGTGGGTAGCGCTCGTTCACCTGCTCCAGCAGGGTATTAAAGCGGATCAGCATCAGCGGTGTTTCGGCGGCGAGCACAAACTTAAGCCCGCCTGGAGAGCTATGGTGGAATTTATCGAGGATCTGGTTGCCAATCTGCATCCAGTCGGCCAAATCCTTTTCCAGACTCACCGTCAGCGGCGTGGGCAGTAGCCCTAAAGGCGTTTTCACAAACAGCGGATCGTCGAACCAGTCGCGCAGCTTCGCCAGCGATTTACTCACCGCGGACGGCGTCACGTTCATCCGCTTCGCGGCTTTGGTGACGCTGCGCTCCTGCAACAAAAGTTGCAGGCAAAGTAAAAGATTAAGATCGAGACTGCTGATGGGCTTCTTCATAGTGCGCCGCGGGCTGGATGACCATAAGTAAGGTAATGCAGAGTATGCTACAGCCAATCAGAACCCCGATCAGCATATTCAGCGCGTTAAGGCCGATCACCGCCGCCAGCCAAATCCATAGCGAAGAACCGCAGACCTGCGCAATGCCCAGCACCGAGCTGGCCACGCCTGCCCGCAGCGAGAAGGGGCCAAGCGCCTGACTCATCGCCACACCAAAGCCGACGGAGAATCCGGCGCAGATCAGAGTAATGCCCACCAGCATTACAGCGTGTGAGGTGGCGGTCGCCAGGATCACGCCTGCGGCGAGAAACAGCGTCTGTGAGGTGAGCATCAGCGTGCGCTGGCGGAAGATGTTGAGCGCAAAGGGCGTTGAGAATGAAACCGCCATGCTCACCATCGCGGTTAGCGCCATCACCGTTGAATACTCACCGCGATCGAAGCCCATCGTCTCCATCAGCAACACCGGGGAAACGTTTACATAGGTGAGGATCACCGCCACGCTAAGCGTGGTGATTGCCAGCCGACTCAGGAAAAAGCGATTCACCAGCTTTTCAGCCGGATGGAGGGTTGCGGTGTGATATGGCTGTTGCGAACCGGGATGGGTCTCTTTCAGCACCGTCACGGACAGGATAAAGACGATGGCGCCCATGGCTGCCATGGTCCAGAAAAGACTCTGCCACGGAAATTTAAGCATAATCAGGTAGCCTACAACCGGTGCCAGCACCGGGATGATGCAGGTAATGCCGTTCAGCATCGACAGCACCTTGGCGCGGCGCTGGGCGCTCAAGGTATCGCGCAGAATGGCAAAGGCCACCACGTAACAGCCGCCTGCGCCAATGCCCTGGATAAAACGTCCTGACAGGAACATTGTGCTTTCCTGAGCCACTGAACAGAGTACTGATGCCAGCGCAAAGATAACTGCACCCGTAATCGCGACGGGCTGGCGGCCTGCTTTATCCGCGATTTTCCCGGCAAATACCATCGACGACGCCATTCCCGCGAGGTAGGCCGAAAACGCGATGTGCAGTTGCGCCTCGCTGGCACCCAGATCGCGGGCAATATGCGGTAGCCCCACCAGATACATATCAATGCCGGACGGATAAAGCAGAACTAATGCGAAACTACAAAACAGAAAACGCGCCATAAACCCCCCATAGATGCAGGCATGCAGGATAGGGGGTGAAAGGGGATTAGGCGAGTTGCCATTTGGACAATGGTGATTTCCCTGGAGGAAATCACCCTGTATTAACGTGGATTACTTACCAATGCAGAAGCTCGAGAAAATCCGTCCCAGCAGATCGTCCGACGTAAACTCCCCGGTGATCTCGCTCAGATTCTGTTGCGCCAGACGCAGCTCTTCCGCCAGCAGTTCACCGGCCCACGCGCCGATCAGCTGGGCTTTACCCTGCTCAAGGTGGCGAGCCGCCTCTTCCAGCGCCTGCAAGTGACGACGACGCGCCAGGAAGCCACCCTCCATGCTGGTGTCGAACCCCATGCTCTGTTTGAGATGGCTACGCAGGGCTTCCACGCCTTCACCGGTACGGGCCGACAGGCGAATAAGTGAGTGACCATTCACATCGCTGATGCCCAGCGTTTCGCCGGTAACGTCGGCCTTGTTGCGCACCACGGTGATCGGCAGTTTAGCCGGGAGACGGGCGATAAAGTCTGGCCAGATTTCAGCCGGGTCAACGGCGTCGGTTGTGGTGCCGTCCACCATAAACAGCACGCGGTCGGCCTGCTCGATCTCCTGCCAGGCGCGTTCGATACCGATACGCTCGACTTCATCGCTCGCATCGCGCAGGCCAGCGGTGTCGATGATGTGCAGCGGCATGCCGTCGATGTGGATATGCTCGCGCAGCACGTCGCGGGTGGTGCCGGCTATGTCGGTGACGATCGCCGCTTCACGGCCCGCCAGGGCGTTCAGCAGGCTCGATTTCCCAGCGTTGGGGCGTCCGGCAATGACCACCTTCATGCCTTCACGCAGCAGGCTGCCCTGGCGCGCTTCGGCGCGGACGGCATTGAGATCGTTCATCACCTGGTTGAGCTGAGCTTCAATTTTACCGTCTGAGAGGAAGTCGATCTCCTCGTCCGGGAAGTCGATAGCCGCTTCGACATAGATTCGCAGGTGAGTAAGTGCTTCCACAAGGTGATTCACGCGTGCGGAAAACGCGCCCTGCAACGAGTTCAGCGCGGAGCGGGCCGCCTGTTCGGAGCTGGCGTCGATCAGATCAGCAATCGCCTCGGCCTGCGCCAGGTCGAGCTTATCGTTGAGGAAAGCACGCTCGGAGAACTCACCCGGCTTCGCAATGCGCAGGCCAGGCAGGGTCAGAATACGTTTTAACAGCAGGTCGAGGATCACCGGGCCGCCGTGGCCCTGAAGTTCCAGCACATCTTCGCCGGTAAAGGAGTTTGGGCCGGGGAACCACAGCGCGATGCCCTGGTCCAGCGGTGTGCCGTCAGCATCTTTAAACGGCAGATAATCAGCGTAGCGCGGCTTTGGCAGTTTACCCAGCACCGCTTCGGCCACCTCACGCGCCTTCAGGCCGGAGATACGCAGAATGCCTACACCACCGCGTCCCGGTGGGGTTGCCTGGGCGACGATAGTGTCGTTATGGCTCATGGTTGCTCTCGTTCAATACAAATAAAAAAGGCGGTCAATCGACCGCCCTTATTTTAGCGTTAAGTTACCGAATCAGGACTTTTTCTTTTCGCGGCTATGCAGGCCACGTTTTTCCAGACCACGGTAAATCAGCTGCTGCTGGATGATGGTCACCAGGTTGCTGACGATATAGTACAGCACCAGACCTGACGGGAACCACAGGAAGAACACGGTGAAGATGACCGGCATAAAGGTCATGATCTTCTGCTGCATCGGGTCGGTCACGGTGGTCGGAGACATCTTCTGAATGAAGAACATCGTCACGCCCATCAGGATCGGCAGGATGTAGTACGGGTCCTGTGCGGACAGGTCATGGATCCACAGGGCGAACGGCGCGTGGCGCAGCTCAACGGAACCCATCAGCATGTAGTACAGCGCAAGGAAGATTGGCATCTGAATCAGCAGCGGGAAGCAACCACCCAGTGGGTTCACTTTCTCTGCTTTATACAGGGCCATCATCTCCTGGCTCTGACGCTGTTTGTCATCGCCCAGACGCTCACGCATAGCCTGAATCTTCGGCTGTAGCATACGCATCTTCGCCATGGAGGTGTACTGCGCTTTAGTCAGCGGGTACATGATGCCACGAACGATAAAGGTGATAACGATGATGGAGAAGCCCCAGTTACCCAGGAAGCTGTGGATGAACTTCAGCAGCTTAAACAGCGGCTGAGAGATGAACCACAACCAACCGTAATCCACGGTCAGATCCAGGTGCGGCGCAACGGCAGCCATTTTGTCCTGGATTTCCGGGCCAACCCACAGGGTGCTTGCCAGTTTACCGGTTTGACCCGGCTGCACCAGAACCGGCTGAGATTTGTAGCCGATGGCTGCAATACCGTTGCCGAGGTTCGCGGTGTAGAAGTTGTTGGTACCGTCGTTATTCGGTACCCACGCCGTCGCGAAATACTGTTGCAGCATTGCGACCCAACCGCCTTTAGAGCTGACGTTCAGGTTTTCGTTATCGGCAATGGTGTCGAATTTGTATTTCTCGTACTTGGTATCTGGCGTGGAGTAAGCCGCGCCACGGAAGGTATGCAGCGCAAAGTTGCTGCTTCCGGTATCACGGTGAGACGGCAGATTGATGGACTGCTTCAGCTGACCAAAGGTAGAGATTTCCAGCGGTTTCGCACCGGCGTTCTGTACGCTGTAGCCCACGTTCACCGCATACTCACCGCGTTTCAGGGTGAAGGTTTTGGTGAAGGTGTTGCCTGCCGCGTCGGTGTAGGTCATCGGGATAACCAGTTCGTTCTGACCATCAGCCAGTACAAACGTGTCATTCTCGACGTTATACAGTGGACGCGCACCGTTAGCCGGATTATCCGGGCCGTCACGACCGGTCAGGCCGCTCTGCGCCTGGTAGATAAATTCAGGCGTGGTTTCCAGTAACTGGAACGGTTCGGTAGACTTCAGTTCTTTCGGGTAGGTCAACAGCAGCGCCTGCTCAACATCACCACCACGGGTGTTGATAGTCAGCTCAAGCACATCGGTCTTAACCGTAATCTGTTTCCCCTGGCCACTGGCCGGTACGCCCTGGTCGGCGGCGCTACCCGCTGCGGTGGTCGTGGTCTGCGTGGTCTGCTGCTGGGGTTGAGGATTTTTATCCTGCTCCCATGCCTGCCAGATCATGAAAGACACGAACAACAAAGCGATGATAAGAAGATTGCGTTGCGAATCCATCGTTAGTGTTCTCTGGTATCAAAAGGTCCTGGAGGGACGGGGTCGTCTCCACCTGGGTGTAAAGGGTGGCATTTTAATACGCGTTTCACCGTCAACCAACTGCCTTTTATCACTCCAAACCTGCGCAATGCCTCAATTCCGTAGCTTGAGCATGTTGGCGTGAAACGGCAGTGTGGCCCGAGTAGCGGACTAATCAGGCGTTGATAGACCCGAATGAGGGCTATCAGGACCCGCGAGCCAGGCGACAGTGGCGGCGCCATAATTTTTCCAACGCTTCCGAGAGAGCACGGTTATCGAGGTCGGCAACCCCTTTTTTCGCCACCACCACGAAATCCATTGAAGGCAGTTCGTGCTGACGTAAACGGAAACTTTCACGCGTCAGACGTTTAATCCGGTTGCGTTCATGCGCACGCTTAACGTTTTTCTTGGCGACTGTGAGACCGATGCGGGGATGCCCCAGCGAATTTTGGCGGCCGAGGATGGTGATTTGCGGCGTGCCAGCCCGTTGTGGCTGCTGGAAGACGAAAGTGAAATGAGTGGGAGTTAACAAACGTAACTCCCTGGGAAATGCGAGCTTAACCACTCAGGGGTTAGCTTTATTACTTGGAAACGGTCAGACGAGCGCGGCCTTTAGCACGACGACGTGCCAGAACCTGACGACCATTTTTAGTAGCCATACGAGCACGGAAGCCGTGAGAACGGTTGCGCTTCAGTACAGACGGTTGAAAAGTGCGTTTCATGGCGATTTCTACCTAAACTTGAATAAATTCACTGACTTTTGCGTATACCCGAACGAGATTCGAACGACTAACGCCTCAGCGTGGGTGATTAAAGAGGCCGGATTGTAATAATTGTACACTCCGGAGTCAATTCTCTTTCCTTATTTCCCGCGTATTTCCGCACGATTTCGCGTGGAAAATGAGCAACGGACGACGCAGGAAGATGAGCATCACGCGCCGGGTCGAGGATTATACGGGCTCGCTAACAAAGCGCAAGGATCGTCCCGGATCTTCGTTAGATCATTTAAGCCAAAAATTGTCTGTGCTCATTAAATTTTCCAATATGCGGCCTAAATCGCGAGGCACTCGCGTCAGGATCGTTTACACTTACCCGATTCCGGATCTTCCTGTGGATAAATCGGGAAGAATCTGTGAGAAACAGAAGATCTCTGGCTCAGTTTAGGCTATGATCCGCGGTCCCGATCGGGATCCAGCGATCCTGGTCGGGCATAGACACAACATCGTTCAGGCTGTATCAACGATAGCGTGTATAACCGCAGATAGCGGTTCGCACATCACCCTGATGGGGTCATGTCGATGTGCGCCAACAATCATGAATATTCAATAGTTTTCTTTTATTGTTCGAGTGGAGTCCGCCGTGTCACTTTCGCTTTGGCAGCAGTGTCTTGCCCGATTGCAGGATGAGTTACCAGCCACAGAATTCAGTATGTGGATCCGCCCGTTGCAGGCGGAACTGAGCGATAACACGCTGGCTTTGTATGCGCCAAACCGTTTCGTGCTCGATTGGGTAAGGGATAAATACCTTAATAACATCAATGGACTGCTGAATGATTTCTGCGGGTCAGATGCCCCACAGCTGCGTTTTGAAGTGGGCACAAAGCCGGTCACCCAAACCGTTCGTGAAGTTGTCAATGTGGCAGCCCCTGCACAGGCGGCGCCCGCTCCAGCGCCTCGCGTTGCACCGGCTCGTCAGGGCTGGGATAACGTTCCGGCCCCCGCTGAGCCTACCTACCGCTCTAACGTTAACGTGAAACACACGTTCGATAACTTCGTTGAAGGTAAGTCGAACCAGCTGGCGCGCGCGGCGGCTCGCCAGGTTGCCGATAACCCCGGTGGCGCTTACAACCCGCTGTTCCTGTATGGCGGCACGGGTCTCGGTAAAACGCACCTGTTGCATGCGGTGGGCAACGGCATTATGGCGCGTAAGCCCAATGCCAAAGTAGTGTATATGCACTCCGAACGCTTCGTTCAGGACATGGTAAAAGCCCTGCAAAACAATGCGATCGAAGAGTTTAAACGCTACTACCGTTCCGTTGATGCGCTGCTGATCGATGACATTCAGTTCTTTGCCAATAAAGAACGATCGCAGGAAGAGTTTTTCCATACCTTTAACGCCCTGCTGGAAGGCAATCAGCAGATCATTCTGACCTCGGATCGTTATCCAAAAGAGATCAACGGCGTTGAAGATCGTCTCAAATCCCGCTTCGGCTGGGGCCTGACCGTGGCGATCGAGCCGCCGGAGCTGGAAACCCGCGTCGCGATCCTGATGAAAAAAGCCGACGAGAACGACATTCGCCTGCCGGGTGAAGTGGCGTTCTTTATTGCCAAGCGCCTGCGTTCCAACGTGCGTGAGCTGGAAGGGGCGCTGAACCGCGTTATCGCTAACGCCAACTTCACCGGTCGTGCGATCACCATCGATTTTGTGCGTGAAGCGCTGCGCGATTTATTGGCTTTGCAGGAAAAACTGGTCACTATCGACAATATTCAGAAGACGGTGGCTGAGTACTACAAGATCAAAGTGGCAGATTTACTGTCTAAACGTCGTTCCCGCTCGGTGGCGCGTCCGCGTCAGATGGCGATGGCGCTGGCAAAAGAGCTAACCAACCACAGCCTGCCGGAAATCGGTGATGCGTTTGGTGGCCGTGACCATACGACCGTGCTGCACGCTTGTCGCAAGATCGAGCAGTTACGCGAAGAAAGCCACGACATAAAAGAAGATTTTTCCAATTTAATCAGAACATTATCATCGTGACGCTATGAAATTTACCGTTGAACGTGAACATTTATTAAAACCGCTGCAACAGGTGAGTGGCCCATTAGGCGGCCGCCCTACGCTGCCTATTCTTGGAAACCTGCTGCTTCAGGTCGCGGACGGTACGCTGTCGCTGACCGGCACAGATCTGGAAATGGAAATGATCGCGCGCGTTACGCTGACTCAGCCGCACGACGCGGGCGCGACCACGGTTCCGGCACGTAAATTCTTTGATATTTGCCGTGGGCTGCCGGAAGGCGCTGAAATCGCCGTGCAGCTGGAGGGCGACCGCATGCTGGTGCGCTCTGGCCGCAGCCGTTTCTCCCTCTCCACGCTGCCCGCTGCGGACTTCCCGAACCTGGACGACTGGCAGAGCGAAGTTGAATTTACCCTGCCGCAGGCGACGATGAAGCGTCTGATTGAAGCCACGCAGTTCTCCATGGCGCATCAGGACGTTCGTTACTACTTAAACGGCATGCTGTTCGAAACCGAAGGTGAAGAGCTGCGTACCGTGGCGACCGACGGTCACCGTCTGGCGGTCTGTTCCATGCCGATTGGCGATTCACTGCCAAACCATTCGGTGATCGTACCGCGTAAAGGCGTAATTGAACTGATGCGCATGCTCGACGGCGGCGATACCCCACTGCGCGTGCAGATTGGCAGCAATAATATTCGTGCCCACGTGGGCGATTTTGTCTTCACATCGAAGCTGGTAGACGGTCGTTTCCCGGATTATCGCCGCGTATTGCCGAAGAATCCGGACAAAACGCTGGAGGCGGGTTGCGACATCCTCAAGCAGGCGTTTGCGCGTGCCGCTATTCTCTCGAACGAGAAATTCCGCGGCGTACGTCTGTACGTGAGTGAAAACCAGATCAAAATCACCGCCAACAACCCGGAGCAGGAAGAGGCAGAGGAGATTCTGGACGTCACCTACGCCGGGGCTGAGATGGAAATCGGCTTCAACGTCAGCTACGTGCTGGATGTGCTGAATGCACTGAAATGCGAGAACGTTCGCATCCTGCTGACTGACTCCGTTTCGAGCGTACAGATTGAAGATGCCGCATCACAGTCGGCTGCTTATGTTGTTATGCCAATGAGACTGTAATGTCGCTCACCCGTCTGTTGATCCGCGACTTTCGCAATATCGAAAGCGCGGATCTCGCTTTATCCCCTGGCTTTAACTTCCTGGTTGGCGCGAACGGCAGCGGCAAAACCAGCGTGCTGGAAGCCATCTATACGCTCGGCCACGGCCGGGCGTTTCGCAGTTTGCAGATTGGTCGCGTGATTCGCCACGAGCAGGATTCTTTTGTTCTGCACGGGCGTTTGCAGGGAGAGGAGCGAGAGACCGCCATCGGCCTGACCAAAGATAAGCAGGGTGACAGCAAGGTGCGCATCGACGGCACCGATGGCCACAAGGTGGCGGAGCTGGCGCTGCTGATGCCGATGCAGCTGATTACGCCCGAGGGGTTTACTTTACTCAACGGCGGCCCCAAATACAGAAGAGCGTTCCTCGACTGGGGATGCTTTCACAATGAAGCCGGTTTCTTTAACGCCTGGAGCAACCTGAAGCGTCTGCTTAAACAGCGTAACGCCGCATTGCGCCAGGTCACGCGCTACGCCCAGCTGCGTCCGTGGGACATGGAACTCATCCCTCTAGCGGAACAGATCAGCCGCTGGCGTGCCGAATACAGCGCAGGTATCGCCGAAGACATGGCCGACACCTGCAAACAGTTTTTACCCGAGTTCTCTCTCACCTTCTCTTTCCAGCGCGGCTGGGAGAAAGAGACGGATTATGCCGAGGTGTTAGAGAGAAGCTTCGAGCGCGACCGCATGCTGACCTACACCGCGCACGGCCCGCACAAGGCGGACTTCCGCATTCGTGCCGACGGTGCGCCGGTGGAAGACACGTTGTCGCGCGGGCAGCTCAAGCTCCTGATGTGTGCGTTGCGCCTGGCACAGGGGGAGTTCCTCACCCGCGAAAGCGGACGACGCTGCCTGTACCTGATAGATGATTTTGCCTCGGAACTTGACGACGCGCGGCGCGGGCTGCTTGCCAGCCGCTTAAAAGCCACGCAGTCGCAGGTTTTCGTCAGCGCCATTAGCGCTGAACACGTTATGGACATGTCGGACGAAAATTCGAAGATGTTTACCGTGGAAAAGGGTAAAATAACGGATTAACCCAAGTTGAAATGAGCGAGAAACGTTGATGTCGAATTCTTATGACTCCTCCAGTATCAAAGTCCTGAAAGGGCTGGATGCGGTGCGTAAGCGCCCGGGTATGTATATCGGCGACACGGATGACGGCACCGGTCTGCACCACATGGTATTCGAGGTGGTAGATAACGCTATCGACGAAGCGCTCGCGGGTCACTGTAAAGACATCGTGGTCACGATCCATGCGGACAACTCCGTGTCCGTTACCGATGACGGTCGTGGCATCCCAACCGGTATTCACCCGGAAGAGGGCGTATCTGCTGCGGAAGTGATCATGACCGTTCTGCACGCAGGCGGTAAGTTCGATGATAACTCCTATAAAGTTTCCGGCGGTCTGCACGGCGTAGGCGTATCCGTAGTAAACGCCCTGTCGCAGAAGCTGGAGCTGGTTATCCAGCGCGAAGGCAAAATTCACCGTCAGATCTACCAGCACGGCGTGCCTGAAGCGCCGCTGGCCGTCACGGGTGATACCGAGAAAACCGGTACCATGGTGCGTTTCTGGCCGAGCCTTGAAACCTTCACCAACGTCACCGAATTCGAGTACGACATTCTGGCGAAACGCCTGCGTGAACTGTCGTTCCTGAACTCCGGCGTGTCGATTCGTCTGCGCGACAAACGCGACAACAAAGAAGACCACTTCCATTACGAAGGTGGTATCAAGGCGTTCGTTGAGTATCTGAACAAGAACAAAACGCCAATTCACCCGAATATCTTCTACTTCTCTACTGAAAAAGACGGTATCGGCGTGGAAGTGGCCTTGCAGTGGAACGACGGTTTCCAGGAAAACATCTACTGCTTCACCAACAACATTCCACAGCGCGACGGCGGTACGCACCTTGCGGGCTTCCGCGCGGCGATGACCCGTACCCTGAACGCTTACATGGACAAAGAAGGCTACAGCAAAAAAGCGAAAGTCAGCGCCACCGGTGACGATGCCCGTGAAGGCCTGATTGCCGTGGTCTCCGTGAAGGTGCCGGATCCGAAGTTCTCCTCACAGACCAAAGACAAGCTGGTCTCTTCTGAGGTGAAATCGGCGGTTGAACAGCAGATGAACGAACTGCTGAGCGAATACCTGCTGGAAAACCCGTCCGACGCGAAAATCGTGGTGGGTAAAATTATCGATGCGGCGCGTGCCCGTGAAGCGGCGCGTAAAGCGCGTGAAATGACCCGTCGTAAAGGCGCGCTGGACCTGGCAGGCCTGCCGGGCAAACTGGCTGACTGTCAGGAACGCGACCCGGCGCTGTCTGAACTGTACCTTGTGGAAGGGGACTCCGCGGGCGGTTCTGCAAAGCAGGGCCGTAACCGCAAGAACCAGGCGATTCTGCCGCTGAAGGGTAAAATCCTCAACGTTGAGAAAGCGCGCTTCGACAAGATGCTCTCTTCTCAGGAAGTAGCGACGCTCATCACCGCGCTCGGCTGCGGCATTGGTCGCGACGAGTACAACCCGGACAAACTGCGTTATCACAGCATCATCATCATGACCGATGCGGACGTCGACGGCTCGCACATCCGTACGCTGCTGTTGACCTTCTTCTATCGTCAGATGCCGGAAATCGTTGAGCGCGGCCACGTCTACATTGCGCAGCCACCGCTGTACAAGGTGAAAAAAGGCAAGCAGGAACAGTACATTAAAGATGACGACGCGATGGATCAGTACCAAATCGCGATCGCCCTTGATGGTGCGACCCTGCACGCAAACTCCAGCGCGCCAGCGCTGGCCGGTGAGCCGCTGGAGCGTCTGGTTTCCGAGTTCAACGCCACGCAGAAAATGATTGGCCGTATGGAGCGTCGCTATCCGAAAGCGCTGCTGAAAGAGCTGATTTATCAGCCGACCCTGACCGAAGCCGATCTGAGCAACGAGCAGACCGTCACCCGCTGGGTGAACACCCTGGTGAGCGAGCTGAACGAGAAAGAGCAGCACGGCAGCCAGTGGAAGTTCGACGTTCAGCAGAACGCTGAGCAGCAGTTCGAGCCGATCGTCCGCGTGCGTACCCACGGCGTCGATACCGACTACCCGCTGGAGCACGAGTTTGTTACCGGTCCGGAATACCGCCGTATCTGCACCCTGGGCGAGAAGCTGCGCGGTCTGATCGAAGACGATGCGTTCATCGAACGTGGCGAGCGCCGTCAGCCGGTGGCAAGCTTCGAGCAGGCGCTGGAATGGCTGGTGAAAGAGTCCCGTCGCGGCCTCTCTATTCAGCGTTATAAAGGTCTGGGCGAAATGAACCCGGATCAGCTGTGGGAAACCACCATGGATCCGGAAAGCCGCCGCATGCTGCGCGTTACCGTTAAAGACGCGATTGCAGCGGATCAGCTGTTCACGACCCTGATGGGCGATGCGGTTGAACCACGTCGCGCCTTCATCGAAGAGAACGCCCTGAAGGCGGCGAATATCGATATTTAATCGTCGCTTTACGACAACATAACTGGCCGCGCTTTAGCGCGGCTTTTTTATGGACGCAGGAAACTCCAGCGACATCACTGCCGGTAAACGTTTGACCAGCATATCTATGGCAATTCTTACCCTTAGCGGCAGGTGTGGCGTCTGCTGCCAGACGGCATGAACGTCGAAGCGTACATCCGGGGCCTGCTTAAAGAGCGGGACAAGATTTCCCTGATGAATTTCTTTGATGACCATCCAGCAGGGTAACCATGCAATACCGTGGCCGGCCAGCGCCGCGTCGCAGATCGCCTGCAAATCATCCATATTGAGGGATGAGCGGGGAATAAACGTGCGCGACGTGCCATCGTAATCCATCAGCTGCCAGGGTAAGACTCTGCCCGCACGCGTGTAGTTAATGGCCGTATACTGGCGTAAATCATCAACGCTTTGCGGCTGGCCATTCTTAAGCAGATAATCCGGCGCGGCACACAGAACCATTCGGTGCACTCCCAGCCTTCTGGCGACCAGCACGGCGCTGTCAGCCAGGGTGCCATTGCGCACCGCCATATCAAACCCTTCTTCCACAAGATCCACGATGCGGTCGCTAAAGGACATTTCAAGCTCAAGCCCGGGATGCTCCTGCGCCAGCTCTATTAGCAGCGGGGCGATACACTGGCGACCAAACAGCACCGGCATGGCAACACGCAGCCGACCGCTGACCTGATGTTTTCCGGTTTCAAGCTGCGATTCAGCGCCACGGATCTCTTCCAGCGCGCGCAGGCAGCGTTCATAAAAAAGCGCGCCGTTATCGGTCAGCCTCTGGCTGCGGGTGGTCCGATGAAACAGACGAACCCCCAGCCTCTCTTCAAGACGAGCAATGCTTTTTCCTACCGCCGAGCGCGACAAATGCAGACGGACGGCGGCCTGGGCAAAACTTCCTGCCTCAACGGAGGCAACGAAAACGGGAATATCTTTCAGCGTATCGGTCATGGATGAATTGTATCAATTTGGTCATCAATGAAGGGAAAACTTATCGCCACTGGTGACGATGAGTCAACGGTAGACTGTCAGAACTGAAAATCATCTGATGACAGGAGAAAAAAATGACAGCAACAATGCAACGCTGGTCAATGGATGCCCTTGGTCGTGAAAGCCTCAGGCTCGTTCAGGAGCCTGTTCCACAGCCAGGCCCGGGTGAGGTCCGCGTACGGGTAAATGCCGTTGCGCTCAACTACCGGGATAAAATGGTGATTGAAGGCACGATGCCGATTCCGCTTTCCTTCCCGTTTACCCCAGCATCTGACATGGCAGGCGTGGTGGACAGCATCGGTGAAGGCGTTACGCGTTTCAAACCCGGCGCACGTGTCATCTCAACCTTCTTCCCGGAATGGATCGACGGCAAGCCGCAGGCAGACGCGCGCGATTTGCCCTATAAAACGTCCGGTGGATACTTCCAGGGCATGCTGGCCGAATATGTGATTGTGAGTGAAAACGCGCTGGTGGCGTCCCCGGAAAGCCTGGATAACGCTGAGGCCAGCACGCTTCCTTGCGCGGGGCTTACCGCATGGTTCGCGCTGGTGGAGCGCGGTCATTTACGCGCCGGGCAATCGGTGCTGGTACAAGGGACGGGCGGTGTGGCGCTATTCGCTTTGCAGATAGCAAAAGCGCACGGCGCAGAGGTGTTTGTCTCCTCGGGAAGTGATGAAAAACTGGCGCGGGCCAAAAAGCTGGGGGCCAGCCAGGGCATCAACCGACTGAAAGGCGACTGGGCTGAAAATACGCTGGCACTGACGCAGGATCGCGGCATCGACCATATTATCGAAACCGTGGGTGGGGAGAACCTGAGACATTCCCTGCGCGCCGTTGCCGTTCATGGGCGGATATCGGTCATTGGCGTGCTGGCCGGGACAGAAATTTCTCTGCCTGCAAGCGAGCTGTTGCTGAAATCCCCCGTCATTCAGGGGATTGGGGTTGGACACCGCCGGGCGCTGGAAGATTTTGTCCGTGCTGTTGATGTCACGGAGTTAAAACCGGTGATTGAGCATCGCTACCGCTTTGACGAGCTGGAACAGGCGCTTGAGCATCTGGATCGCGGTGCGTTTGGCAAAATCGTTCTCACCCGCGAGTGAGTTCCCGTTCCCGGGATAAACGTAAAAGGGGCTTTTTGTTGCGCAAGGTAGCTCTATTTTTGTGTGCTTAATCGCGTTAGCATGAGGTAGCACTCATTTATCCCGGGGACCCCATGGCCATCAAACTCATTGCAATCGATATGGACGGCACGCTGCTGCTGCCAGACCACACTATCTCTCCTGCCGTTAAAAATGCGATCGCCGCCGCACGCGAAAAAGGCGTGAACGTGGTGCTCACCACCGGACGCCCGTATGCCGGGGTGCACAGTTACCTGAAAGAGCTGCACATGAACCAGCCTGGTGATTACTGCATCACCTATAACGGCGCGCTGGTGCAAAAGGCAGCCGATGGCAGCACGGTGGCGCAAACGGCACTGAGCTATGATGACTACCGGTTCCTGGAAAAACTCTCCCGCGACGTGGGCTCTCACTTCCACGCGCTAGATCGCAATACGCTTTACACCGCCAACCGCGATATCAGCTACTACACGGTGCACGAGTCCTACGTTGCAACCATTCCACTGGTATTCTGCGAAGCGGAGAAAATGGACCCGGCGACCCAGTTCCTGAAAGTGATGATGATTGATGAACCTGCGGTTCTCGACAAAGCCATTTCACGCATTCCGGCTGAGGTAAAAGAGAAATATACCGTGCTGAAAAGTGCGCCGTACTTCCTCGAAATCCTCGATAAACGCGTCAATAAAGGCACGGGCGTCAAATCGCTTGCCGATGCGCTGGGCATCAAGCCTGAGGAGATCATGGCGCTGGGCGACCAGGAAAACGATATTGCGATGATCGAATATGCGGGCATGGGCGTGGCGATGGATAACGCCATCCCGTCGGTAAAAGAAGTGGCGAACTTCGTGACCAAATCTAACCTGGAAGACGGCGTTGCCTGGGCGATCGAGAAATTTGTCCTCTCCTAGCAGCTGTCTGTAATCATCAGCCTCGGTTATCTACCGGGGCTTTTTTTGGCCCTGAATTTATCGAATTGTTCTTTTTGTGATCTGGATTGTAGTACAACATTAACTGATTGTACTACATTGTCACCACGGCAAAGACGAAAGGCCTCACGTTTGTACTGCAAAAGTGAGGCGAAATTCAGCGGTCGCGGTAAAGTAGTGATGGACTTACAGAGCACAAGGACTCTCCATGACACTCAATAAAACCGATCGCATTGTCATCACGCTGGGCACTCAGATTGTGGGTGGCAAATACGTTCCCGGTTCGCCGCTGCCAGCAGAGGCGGAACTGTGCGAGGAGTTTGAAACCTCGCGCAACATCATCCGGGAAGTGTTCCGCTCGCTGATGGCGAAGCGGCTGATTGAAATGAAGCGCTATCGCGGCGCGTTTGTGGCGCCGCGTAACCAGTGGAACTACCTCGATACCGATGTTCTGCAATGGGTACTGGAAAACGACTACGACCCACGGCTTATCGGCGCGATGAGCGAAGTCCGAAATCTGGTGGAACCGGCCATTGCCCGCTGGGCGGCAGAGCGCGCAACGTCAGGTGACCTGGCACAGATTGAGTCGGCTTTAAACGACATGATCGCCAATAACCAGAATCGGGAGGCGTTCAACGAGGCGGACATTCGCTACCACGAGGCGGTATTGCAGTCGGTGCATAACCCGGTGTTACAGCAGCTTAGCGTGGCGATCAGCTCGCTACAGCGAGCAGTATTTGAACGTACCTGGATGGGCGATGAGGCCAACATGCCGAAAACGCTTCAGGAACATAAAGCGCTGTTCGATGCGATACGGCATCAGGACGGCGATGCGGCAGAGCAGGCGGCGCTGACCATGATCGCCAGCTCGACACGAAGGTTGAAGGAAATCACATGACATCACGCTACATCGCAATTGACTGGGGATCGACCAATCTGCGCGCCTGGCTCTACCAGGGTGAGCAGTGCCTGGAGAGCAGGCAATCAGAAGCAGGTGTGACGCGCCTGAACGGTAAATCCCCAGCAGCGGTGTTAGCAGAGGTGACACAAAACTGGCGCGACGGTACTACGCCAGTGGTGATGGCCGGAATGGTCGGCAGTAACGTAGGCTGGAAGGTTGCGCCTTATCTGTCGGTTCCGGTGCATTTCACTGCCGTTGGCGAGCAGTTAACGTCCGTTGGCGACAATGTCTGGATTATCCCCGGTTTATGCGTCTCTCGCGACGATAACCATAACGTGATGCGCGGTGAAGAGACGCAACTGCTCGGGGCGCGCACGCTTTCTCCTTCTTCTGTCTACGTCATGCCCGGGACGCACTGCAAATGGGTCCAGGCGGATGCTGAGCAAATTCATGACTTTCGCACCGTGATGACCGGCGAATTGCACCACTTGCTGCTTAAGCATTCGCTGGTGGGGGCCGGTTTGCCGGAGCAGACCCCTTCGCCGGAAGCGTTTGCCGCCGGGCTTGAGCGCGGGATCGCATCCCCTGCCGTTTTGCCGCAACTTTTTGAGGTTCGCGCCTCGCACGTGCTGGGAAATCTTCCGCGCGAACAGGTCAGCGAATTTCTGTCCGGCCTGCTGATTGGCGCAGAGGTCGCCACCCTGAGCAACGCGTTCGCCGGGCAGCAGGCCATCACGCTCGTCGCGGGTTCATCGCTGACGTCTCGTTACCGCCAGGCGTTCCACGCTATCGGACGGGATGTTGCTGCGGTGGAAGGCGACACGGCATTTCAGGCAGGCATAAGGAGCATCGCTCATGCAGTGGCAAACTGAACTTCCCCTGATCGCGATTTTGCGCGGTATCACGCCCGGTGAGGCCTTAGCGCAAGTTGGCGCGGTGATCGACGCCGGGTTCGACGCGGTGGAAATCCCGCTCAACTCCCCGGAGTGGGAAAAAAGCATTCCGGCAATTGTGAAGGCGTTTGGTGATAAGGCGCTGATTGGCGCTGGCACCGTATTACAGCCGGAGCAGGTGGATGAACTGGCGAAGATGGGCTGCAAGCTTATCGTCACACCGAATATCAACCCCGAGGTGATCCGCCGGGCGGTGGAGTACGGCATGACCGTTTGTCCGGGTTGCGCCACGGCTACAGAAGCCTTTGCCGCCCTCGATGCAGGCGCACAGTCTCTCAAAATTTTCCCGTCGTCGGCCTTTGGTCCGGATTACATCAAAGCGCTGAAAGCGGTCTTACCCGCCAGCGTGCCGGTCTTTGCCGTGGGCGGCGTCACGCCGGAAAACCTGGTGCAGTGGATAAAAGCGGGCTGTGTGGGCGCCGGGCTGGGCAGCGATCTCTATCGTGCCGGACAGCCCGTTGAGCGTACCGCACAGCAGGCGGCAGCATTTGTGAAAGCGTATCGAGAGGCAGTGCAATGAAAATAACCAAACTCACCACGTACCGTTTACCCCCGCGTTGGATGTTCCTGAAAATCGAAACCGACGAAGGCGTGGTTGGCTGGGGCGAGCCGGTGATTGAAGGCCGTGCGCGCACCGTTGAAGCCGCGGTTCACGAGCTGGGCGAATACCTGATTGGCCAGGATCCGGCGCGCATCAACGACCTGTGGCAGGTCATGTACCGGGCGGGATTTTACCGTGGCGGTCCGATCCTGATGAGCGCCATCGCCGGTATTGATCAGGCGCTGTGGGATATCAAAGGCAAAGTGCTGAATGCCCCGGTCTGGCAATTAATGGGCGGCCTGGCGCGCGACAAAATCAAAGCCTACAGCTGGGTGGGCGGTGACCGCCCTGCGGAAGTGATCGACGGTATCCGGCAACTGCGCAACATCGGTTTTGACACCTTCAAACTCAACGGCTGCGAAGAGATGGGCGTTATCGACAACTCGCGCGCGGTAGACCGGGCGGTGAATACCGTGGCGCAAATCCGTGAGGCTTTCGGCAACGAGATTGAGTTTGGCCTGGATTTCCACGGCCGCGTTAGCGCGCCAATGGCCAAAGTGCTGATTAAAGAGCTGGAGCCGTATCGCCCGCTGTTTATCGAAGAGCCGGTGCTGGCCGAGCAGGCGGAATACTATCCAAAACTGGCTGAACAGACCCATATTCCCATCGCGGCGGGTGAACGCATGTTCTCGCGCTTCGAGTTCAAACGCGTGCTGGAAGCGGGCGGCATTGCGATCCTGCAACCGGACCTCTCCCACGCGGGTGGCATCACCGAATGCTACAAAATTGCCGGAATGGCAGAAGCCTACGATGTGGCGCTGGCCCCGCACTGTCCGCTTGGGCCAATTGCGCTGGCGGCCTGCCTGCACGTCGACTTCGTCTCGCGCAATGCGGTGTTCCAGGAACAAAGCATGGGCATTCACTATAACAAGGGCGCGGAGCTGCTCGACTTTGTGAAAAACAAGGAAGACTTCAGCATGGAAGGCGGTTTCTTTAAACCGTTAACGAAGCCGGGCCTTGGCGTGGAGATCGACGAAGCCAAAGTCATTGAGCTGAGTAAAAGTGCGCCGGACTGGCGTAACCCACTGTGGCGTCATGAAGACGGTTCCGTAGCCGAGTGGTAAATGCGCGTCATACTTCGCGCTGGTGATGCGTTGGCTGCGTTTTCTTACCCCGGTCACATACTTTTGTATGCTCCCGGGGATGCGAAAACTTGCCGCCTTCCCCCAGCACGAATTATTTAGCGCATTCCGTTTACGTTTTTAATTAAAAAAACCAAATACACCCTCTGTAAATTACAGGGCATGGTGAGCGGCTTCGCTATGCCCAAAATCTGGAGACAGATTGCGATGGATATTCCAGTTACTGCTGCAAAAACCGGGCGTCGTCGTTACCTGACGCTGATCATGATCTTTATTACCGTGGTCATCTGTTATGTCGACCGCGCCAACCTTGCCGTGGCATCGGCTCATATTCAGGAAGAGTTTGGCATCACCAAAGCGGAAATGGGCTACGTCTTCTCGGCGTTTGCCTGGCTGTATACGCTCTGCCAGATCCCGGGCGGCTGGTTCCTTGACCGCGTGGGGTCGCGTCTGACCTACTTTATCGCTATTTTTGGCTGGTCCGTGGCGACTCTGTTCCAGGGCTTCGCCACCGGGCTGATGTCACTGATTGGCCTGCGCGCCATCACCGGGGTGTTTGAAGCGCCCGCGTTTCCGACCAACAACCGCATGGTGACCAGCTGGTTCCCGGAACACGAACGCGCTTCCGCTGTTGGTTTTTACACCTCCGGGCAGTTTGTTGGCCTGGCATTTCTGACGCCGCTGTTAATCTGGATCCAGGAGCTACTGAGCTGGCATTGGGTGTTCATCGTCACCGGCGGGATCGGCATTATCTGGTCGTTAATCTGGTTTAAGGTTTATCAGCCGCCGCGCCTGACCAAAAGCATCACCAAAGCCGAACTGGACTACATCCGCGACGGCGGTGGCCTGGTGGACGGCGATGCGCCCGTGAAAAAAGAGGCGCGCCAGCCGCTGACCAGAGCGGACTGGAAGCTGGTCTTCCACCGTAAGCTGGTGGGCGTATATCTGGGCCAGTTCGCGGTGACTTCCACGCTGTGGTTCTTCCTCACCTGGTTCCCGAACTATCTGACCCAGGAAAAAGGGATTACCGCGCTGAAGGCGGGCTTTATGACCACCGTACCCTTCCTTGCGGCGTTTTTCGGCGTCCTGCTCTCGGGCTGGCTGGCGGACAAACTGGTGAAAAAAGGCTTCTCACTGGGCGTTGCGCGTAAAACGCCGATTATCTGCGGCCTGCTGATCTCTACCTGCATCATGGGAGCGAACTACACCAACGATCCGGTGTGGATCATGACCTTGATGGCGGTAGCGTTCTTCGGGAACGGTTTTGCCTCCATCACCTGGTCGCTGGTGTCGTCGCTGGCGCCGATGCGTCTGATTGGCCTGACCGGCGGCGTGTTTAACTTCGTTGGCGGCCTGGGCGGGATCACCGTGCCGCTGGTCATCGGTTACCTGGCGCAGGACTACGGCTTTGGTCCGGCGCTGGTGTATATCTCTGCCGTGGCGCTGATCGGGGCGCTCTCCTACATCCTGCTGGTCGGCGACGTGAAACGAGTAGGCTAATCCCTTCGGATGTTTTACCCTGATGCGATAACCGCGCATCAGGGTATTTTCATGAAACAAATCACCTTCGCTTCCCGCAACCACCAGCTCACCAACATCAACACCTGGACGCCAGACAGCCAGTGGCTTGTCTATGATGTCCGCCCGTCCGGCGCGTCGTTTACCGGTGAAACCATTGAGCGGGTCAATGTTAGTACGGGCGAGGTTGAGGCGATCTACCGTGCGACTGACGGCGCGCATGTTGGCGTGGTAACCGTTCATCCGGCGCAGGACAAATATGTTTTTATCCACGGCCCGAAAAACCCGGATGCAGACTGGCAGTATGATTTTCACCATCGTCAGGGGGTGATTGCGCACAATGGTCAGGTGAGCAATCTTGATGCGATGGATATCACCGCGCCTTACACGGCAGGTGCGCTGCGTGGCGGCACCCACGTTCACGTTTTTAGCCCGAACGGGCAGTTCGTCAGCTTTACCTATAACGACCATGTGCTGCACGCGCGCGATCCGCAGCTGGATTTGCGTAACGTCGGGGTGGCGGCGCCTTTTGGCCCAGTAAACCCACAGGGGAACCATCCGCGGGAATATGCCGGCACCTTCTGGAGCGTACTGGTAAGCCGGACAACGCCGAACCCGAAACCGGGCAGCGATGAGATCAACCGCGCCTATGAAGAGGGCTGGGTGGGCAACGACAGGCTGGCGTTTATCGGCGATACGGTGTCTGCGAAAGGCGAGAAAGTGCCCGAACTGTTTATTGTCGATCTTCCCAAAGACGAGCAGGGCTGGAAACGAGCGGGCGATGCGCCGTTGCAGGGAACGCCGGATACAATGCCCGCGCCGCCTGCGGGCGTCATGCAACGCCGCCTTACCTTCACCCATCAGAAGGCGTATCCGGGGCTGGTGAACGTGCCGCGCCACTGGGTGCGCAGCAATCCACAGGGGACGCAGGTTGCGTTTTTAATGCGGGACGATAACGGCGTTGTGCAGCTGTGGCTTATCTCCCCTGAGGGCGGCGAGCCGCGCCAGCTGACCCACAGTGAAAGTGATATCCAGTCGGCTTTTAACTGGCATCCTTCTGGCCGCACACTTGGGTTTGTGCTCGAAAGCCGCATTGCCTGCTGCGATGCGCAGACCGGTGAGGTGACGTTTTTGACCTCCGATCATGGCAATCCGCCGTCTGCTGACGCTGTGGTGTTTTCCCCGGACGGACGATTTATTGCATGGATGGAAGCGAAGGACGGTTTCCGCCAGCTGTGGCTAACGGAAACCGCACAGAATTAGCGTGGAGGCATCGCTGCGGGCGGGATGACGGAGTTGGTTGCCAGCGTCTCCTGCTCGCTTTTCTCAACGCGCGAACGCACTGAGCTGTCGGTGCGGAACATATCCCACGGCAGCAAAAGCGTATCGGCAACCGCTGTAAACGGCATATCAAGAATCGCCAGAGATTTGGTACCCCAGTTTGTCTCATCATCAGAGATCATTGCGGCACTGGCGCGCGTCCCCGGATATGTTCCTTCTTTACCGCCGGTGTGCGACATCACGCTCGAACACCCGCAAAGTAAAACAACCCCGCTGAACGTCGCCAGCTTAATCAGAACATTTCTCATCATCACTCAGTCATCATTAGTAGCACGGCATTGACCTGCAACTCAGGGTTATAGCGAGGCGCGTCCAAAATGGATAGCTCCAAACTCCCGCACTGTGGTCGCCATCGCAATTTAACCCTTTGTGCTGTGCCCCTGAGTCTATGCGACAACCAGCAAAGTGCAAAAAAATCTCACATCAACAGGCTTGAAAAGGCCGTATCCATACCCATTTTAAGAATGTAACCCGATAACGGACACGCCTGATGGGTGTTCGGGGAAGCAGAAGCCTGTCCATGGTGGAAGGCTACATTTTCTCGCTGATTTCAGGAGCATTTATCTATGCGTAATTTCGATCTCTCTCCGCTATACCGTTCTGCCATTGGTTTTGATCGTCTGTTCAACCACTTAGAAAACAACCAGAGCCAGAGCAACGGCTATCCTCCTTACAACGTTGAACTGGTTGACGAAAACCACTATCGCATTGCGATTGCTGTTGCCGGTTTCGCAGAGAGCGAACTGGAGATCACCGCGCAGGACAATCTGCTGGTGGTGAAAGGCTCCCATGCGGGCGAGCAGAAAGAACGAACCTACCTCTACCAGGGTATCGCAGAGCGTAACTTTGAACGCAAGTTCCAGCTGGCTGAGAACATCCACGTCAAGGGCGCGAACCTGGTGAACGGCCTGCTGTTTATCGAACTGGAACGTGTGATTCCGGAAGAGAAAAAACCGCGTCGTATCGAAATCAATTAATTAAGCGGGTCGCGGCTGCGGCCCACCTGAAATTGCTTGCCGTAAAGGGAGCATATGCGAATCCGCAAGGGTTTGCAGGTACAACTGTGCACAAAATTAAACTGTGCCGAACTCGCTTCTCAGAAGGAGATTTAGTATGCGTAACTATGATTTTTCCCCTCTGCTGCGTCAGTGGATCGGTTTTGACAAACTGGCTAACGCGCTGCAAAGCGCAACCGAACAGCAGACCTTTCCGCCGTACAACATCGAAAAAAGCGATGATAACCACTACCGCATCACGCTTGCGCTGGCCGGGTTCCGCCAGGAAGATCTCGACATCCAGCTTGAGGGTGCGCGCCTGACCGTGAAAGGGTCACCGGAAAAACCAGACACCGAGACCAAATGGCTGCATCAGGGGCTTGTCACTCAGCCGTTTAGCCTGAGCTTTACCCTGGCAGACCATATGGAAGTTTCTGGCGCGACGTTCACTAACGGGCTGCTGAACATTGACCTCACCCGTAACGTGCCGGAAGCCATTGCGCCTCAGCGCATCGCCATTAGCGAACGCCCGGCGTTGAATAGCTAATCGTGTGCGGGCTGGTGCCCTCACCCCGACCCTCTCCCTGTGGGAGAGGATGCAAACATTAAAAACGGTCACCTTCGGGTGACCGTTTTGCGTTTACCTTCGGCTTTTTTGTGCGCCATCGCCCATACAACCGCCGCCAGCTCTGAGAGAATCCTTATCATAACTAAGGTTATACACAGGATGTGGAACATGAGTGATATCGCGTTAACCGTCAGCGTGTTGGCCCTTGTCGCGGTAGTGGGGCTATGGCTGGGGAATATCAAAATCCGCGGCGTCGGGTTTGGGATTGGCGGGGTGCTGTTCGGCGGGATTTTTGTCGGCCATTTTGCCGACCAGCTTGGGTGGGTGCTCAGCGCCGATATGCTGCATTTCATCCAGGAGTTCGGCCTGATCCTCTTTGTGTATACCATCGGTATTCAGGTGGGGCCGGGCTTCTTCGCTTCCCTGCGCGTCTCCGGTTTACGCCTTAATCTCTTTGCCTTCGGCATTGTTGTGATGGGTGGGCTGGTCACCGCAATCCTGCATAAACTCTTCGCGATTCCGCTGCCCGTTGTGCTGGGCATCTTCTCCGGCGCCGTCACGAATACGCCCGCGCTCGGGGCGGGCCAGCAAATTCTGCGCGATCTGGGTATCCCTGCTGATGTCGTCGATCAGATGGGGATGAGCTACGCCATGGCCTATCCGTTTGGCATTTGCGGTATTTTGCTCTCGATGTGGCTGGTGCGCGTGCTGTTCCGCGTTAACGTCGAGCAGGAGGCAAAAGAGCATGAAAGCACGCTGACCAACGGCCATGCGCTCATTAAAACTATCAATATTCGCGTCGAAAACCCTAATCTGAACAATATGGCGATTCAGGATGTTCCCATTCTGAACAGCGCGACCATTATCTGTTCCCGCCTGAAACGTGATGAAACGCTGATGGTGCCTTCACCGGATACCCTTATTCAGCACGGCGATCTCCTGCATCTGGTAGGGCAACCGGCGGATTTAAACAATGCCCGGCTGGTGATCGGTCAGGAGGTGGATACCTCACTCTCAACCCGTGGAACGGACATGCGCGTGGAGCGCGTGGTAGTGACCAATGAGAAGGTTCTGGGCAAGAAAATACGCGATTTGCAGGTTAAAGAGCGTTATGACGTGGTGATCTCCCGGCTTAACCGCGCCGGTGTCGAGCTGGTGGCCAGCCAGGATGCCAGCCTGCAATTCGGTGATATTCTCAACCTTGTCGGGCGTCCTTCATCTATTGATGCCGTAGCAGACATGGTGGGCAACGCCCAGCAAAAACTCCAGCAGGTGCAGATGCTGCCGGTCTTTATCGGCGTCGGGCTTGGCGTCATGCTTGGCTCCATCCCCCTGTACGTGCCCGGCTTCCCAGTAGCACTGAAGCTGGGTCTGGCAGGCGGGCCGCTCATTATGGCGCTTATCCTCGGGCGTATCGGCTCCATCGGTAAGCTCTACTGGTTTATGCCGCCGAGCGCTAACCTGGCGCTGCGGGAGTTGGGCATCGTGCTGTTTCTGGCGGTGGTGGGGCTGAAATCCGGCGGCGATTTTGTCGATACTCTGGTGAACGGCGAAGGGATGAGCTGGGTAGGATACGGCATATTTATTACCGCTATCCCACTGATAACTGTCGGATTATTGGCGCGTATGTTCGCTAAAATGAACTATCTCACGCTGTGCGGCATGCTGGCCGGTTCCATGACCGATCCGCCCGCGCTGGCGTTCGCCAATAACCTGCACGCCACCAGCGGCGCGGCGGCGTTATCCTACGCCACGGTTTATCCGCTGGTGATGTTTCTGCGCATCATCACCCCGCAGCTACTGGCGGTGCTATTCTGGGGGATGGGCTAATAAGTCTTCCGGGTGGATACGCCGCAGATGGTAGTCCACCTGGTAATCGCTTGTGTTCCGGAACATCACGGAATAATTGAGGAACTCGCCGCTGTCGCTGTAGGAAAGGGAGGTGATGCGCAGCAGCGGCGTCTGTTCCGGCACATTCATATAACCGGCCAGCTGTTTATCTGCCAGCACCGGCGTCAGGCTCTCGTAGTTGCCGCTGATGGTGATCCCACACTCCTTCTCGATGTAATCAAACTTAGACCCTTCGAGATGCGCCAGGGAAAGATTGCGGAACAGCTTCACCGGCATAAAGCTGTCCTCCAGCATCAGCGGTTTTCCGTCCACGTAACGCACCCGCCTTGAAAAATAGATCCGCTCATCAACCTGAATCCGCAGCTGGCTGGCGATGGCGGGCGGCGCGGGCATCACTTCAAACTGCAACACCTTGCTTTGCACTTCTTTCCCCTGCTGGCGCAATACCTCCACCAGCCCAGTCAGGTTAGTCGTTTCATGATGAACGTCTTTGCGCGCCACGAACGTCCCGCTGCCGTGTCGACGTTCAACCAGCCCCCAGCTTACCAGCAGATCCAGCGCTTTGCGGACGGTCATCCGGGCTACGCCAAACTCCTTTGCCAGCGCTTTTTCTCCGGGTAACGGACTGCCAATGTTGTAGTCCGAAGAATTCAGCCGCAGCCGTAGCCGATCGGCAATTGATTTGTAGATCACCAGTAGACCTCTCTGCGCACATCATGGCGTGGAATACGTCTTAACTTGTCCATGTTTGGTTTAAAAAGTAGACCTGATTGGTCAAATTAAAACCATGAATGCGATCACGAATCGCAGCGGCACGCCATGTTCCCGCATCAGTAACTTCTTATGCTCACCTCAGGCCAGTAAAAAACCATAAAGGCCTCTATCCCCTACAGGTTGTTTCATGAGGATTTAAAAATGCTCAGTCAAATACAACGTTTTGGCGGCGCCATGTTTACCCCGGTGTTGCTGTTTCCGTTCGCCGGGATCGTGGTGGGAATCGCCATCATGCTTCGCAACCCGCTGTTTGTCGGCGAAGCCTTAACGGCCCCCGATCATCTTTTCGCGCAGATTGTTCACATTATTGAAGAGGGCGGCTGGGCGGTGTTCCGCAATATGCCGCTGATTTTTGCCGTCGGCCTGCCGATTGGCCTGGCGAAGCAGGCCCAGGGCCGCGCCTGCCTGGCAGTGCTGATTAGCTTTCTGACCTGGAACTATTTTATCAATGCGATGGGGATGACCTGGGGTCACTTCTTTGGCGTCGACTTCTCTGCTGAACCCACTGCCGGCAGCGGGCTGGCGATGATTGCCGGAATCAAAACGCTTGATACCAGCATCATCGGGGCGATTATCATTTCCGGGCTCGTCACCGCCATCCACAACCGATTTTTCGACAAGCCGTTGCCGGTCTTTCTGGGGATTTTCCAGGGCACCTCGTTTGTCGTTATCCTCGCGTTCTTCGTGATGATCCCCTGCGCCTGGCTGACGCTGCTGGGCTGGCCGAAAGTGCAGGTGGGCATTGAGTCGTTGCAGGCCTTTCTACGTACCGCTGGCGCGCTGGGCGTATGGGTTTATACCTTCCTGGAACGCATTCTGATCCCAACCGGATTACACCACTTTGTCTACGGCCCGTTTATCTTCGGCCCGGCTGCGGTAGAAGGCGGCATTCAGGTCTACTGGGCACAGCACCTTCAGGAATTCAGCCAGAGCACTGTGCCGCTTAAAACGCTGTTCCCGGAGGGCGGATTCGCGCTGCACGGCAACTCTAAGGTGTTTGGCTCAGTCGGTATTGCGTTGGCTATCTGGTATACCGCGTCACCGGAGAACCGCGTCAAAGTGGCAGGTCTGCTGATCCCGGCCACGCTTACCGCCGTGCTGGTGGGCATTACCGAACCGCTGGAGTTCACCTTCCTGTTTATCTCGCCGTTGCTGTTTGCCATCCACGCCGTGCTGGCCGCAACGATGGCGACGGTGATGTATATCTTCGGGGTGGTGGGGAACATGGGCGGCGGTCTGCTGGACCAGTTCCTGCCGCAAAACTGGATCCCGATGTTCCATAACCACGCCTCGACGGTATTCACCCAGATTGGCATCGGCCTCTGCTTCACCGGGATCTACTTCGTGGTCTTCAGAACGCTTATCGAACGTCTGAATCTCAAAACGCCGGGCCGGGAAGAGAGCGAAATCAAGCTCTACAGCAAGGCCGACTATAAGGCCGCTCGTGGGCAAACCACCGCCCCGGCGGCAGCCAGCCAGCAGGTCGGACAGGCCGCTGGGTTCTTACAGGCGCTCGGCGGCGCAGCGAATATCGAAAGTATCAATAACTGCGCCACCCGCCTGCGTATCGCCCTGGTGGATATGACGAAAACTCAAAGCGATGACGTCTTCAAAGCCCTGGGCGCACACGGTGTGGTGCGGCGCGGCAACGGCATACAGGTGATTGTCGGTCTGCACGTTCCTCAGGTGCGCGACCAGCTGGAATCGCTGATGAAAACCCCTTTAACAAACGAACAAACCACTCTGACAGAGGCTATATCATGAAAAAATTCTCAGTTGTTATTGCAGGCGGCGGCAGTACATTCACGCCTGGTATCGTCCTGATGCTGTTAGCCAACCGTGACCGTTTCCCGCTGCGTGCGCTGAAGTTCTATGACAATGACGGAGCACGTCAGGAGATCATCGCCGAGGCGTGTAAAATCATCCTTAAGGAGCAGGCGCCGGAGATTGAATTTAGTTACACCACCGATCCTGAAGCGGCCTTTACCGATATGGATTTCGTGATGGCGCATATTCGCGTTGGCAAATATCCCATGCGTGAAAAGGATGAAAAAATCCCGCTGCGCCACGGCGTGCTGGGCCAGGAAACGTGCGGGCCGGGCGGCATCTCCTACGGCATGCGCTCCATCGGCGGCGTGCTGGAGCTGGTGGATTACATGGAGCAGTACTCCCCGAACGCGTGGATGTTGAACTACTCCAACCCGGCGGCGATTGTCGCGGAAGCCACGCGCCGCCTGCGTCCGAACGCGAAAATCCTCAACATCTGCGATATGCCGATCGGCATTGAAGGGCGTATGGCGCAAATCGTCGGCCTGAAAGACCGCAAAGAGATGCGCGTGCGCTACTACGGTCTGAACCACTTCGGCTGGTGGACGTCGATTGAAGATCAGAACGGCAACGATCTGATGCCGAGACTGCGCGAATACGTGGCGAAAAACGGTTATGTTCCGCCTTCGGAAGATGTGCATACTGAAGCGAGCTGGAACGATACCTTCGCCAAGGCCAAAGACGTACAGGCGCTGGATCCGGACACCATGCCGAACACCTACCTGAAGTATTACCTGTTCCCGGACTATGTGGTCGCCCATTCCAATCCGGAGCGTACCCGCGCCAATGAAGTGATGGATCACCGTGAGAAGCATGTATTCAGTTCATGTCGGGCGATTATCGAAGCCGGTCATTCTTCTGCCGGTGAACTGGAAATTGACGAACATGCGTCGTACATCGTCGATCTGGCGACCGCGATTGCCTTTAACACCCAGGAACGCATGCTGCTGATTGTGCCTAACAATGGGGCTATCCATAACTTTGATGCTGACGCGATGGTAGAAATCCCTTGTCTGGTCGGCCACAACGGACCGGAGCCGCTGACCGTGGGTGATATTCCGCACTTCCAGAAAGGGCTCATGAGCCAGCAGGTGGCGGTGGAAAAACTGGTGGTGGACGCCTGGGAGCAGCGCTCGTATCAGAAACTCTGGCAGGCGATTACCCTGTCGAAAACCGTACCGAGCGCATCGGTGGCGAAGGCGATTCTGGACGATCTGATTGAAGCGAATAAGGATTACTGGCCAGAGCTGCACTAATCTTTCTGACCGGCATCGCCTGATGCCGGTCTCCTTGTCCTGGCTGAATTACGCTATGCTGAAGCCTGCATGCAGCACGACAAGGAACTTTCATGAACATTTCCCGCCTCGGTGAAGCACCGGACTACCGCTTCTCACTGGCTAACGAACGCACGTTCTTAGCGTGGATCCGCACCGCCCTGGGCTTTCTGGCCGCAGGCGTCGGCCTTGATCAGCTCGCCCCCGATTTTGCCACCCCGTTGATTCGCGAAGTGCTGGCCCTGCTACTGTGCCTGATTGCCGGCGTGCTGGCGATTTATGGCTATCTGCGCTGGCTGAGAAATGAAAAGGCGATGCGTCTGAAGCAGGATCTCCCCTACACGCGCGGCTTGCTCATTATCAGTACGATTTTGCTGATGGTTGCGGGCGTAGTGATGTTACTGGTGCTGTATGCCGGATAGCCGCAAAGCGCGGCGGGAAGCGGACCCCGGCCTTCAGCCAGAGCGAACCTCGCTGGCCTGGCTGCGCACGCTGCTGGGGTATGGCGCGCTGATCGCTCTTGCCATTAAGCACAACTGGCACCGCACGGGGGCGCCATTCTGGATCTCCATTGTTGTGCTGGCGCTGGTAGCCATCATTTTATGGCGCTACACCCGCAGCCGTAACCTGATGGACGTGTCGCAGAACGACTTTGCGCAGCCGAAAGCGGTGCGGGATAAGTTCCTCATCGCCCTGGCCGTGCTGTCGTTGTCACTGCTGTTTGCGGTAACCCACATTCAACAAATTTTGCACCTGTAGGCCGGGTAAGGCGCAGCCGCCACCCGGCATAATTACTTCCCTTTCGCTAAATATTTCGCCATCTCGTCTTCCGGCACCATGCCGCCGCCGGTCGCCCACACCAGGTGGGTAACGTTCTCATCGGCATCGACGCGCAGCGGCCCGGCCATCCCCGCCAGCGCCGACGGCTCCAGGCGAATCCTTTCCTCCTGCGCCAGCCAGCCGAGCATGTCGTACATGCTTTGATCGGAGAGGGTATAGAACCCGTCGAGCAGGCGCTCCATCGCGCGGCCCACGAAGCCGGAGGCACGTCCTACCGCCAGTCCGTCCGCCGCCGTCACGTTATCAATACCCAGGTCCTGCACGGCGATTTCATCGTGCAGCCCGGTATAAACGCCCAGCAGCATGCACGGTGAGTGCGTTGGCTCCGCAAAGAAGCAGTGGACGTTATCGCCAAAGGCCAGCTTCAGGCCAAAAGCCACGCCGCCGGGGCCGCCGCCGACGCCGCACGGCAGATAGACGTACAGAGGATGATCGGCATCCACCACGCGGCCCTGTTCGATAAACTGCGCCTTCAGGCGCTCGCCAGCAACCGCATAGCCCAGGAACAGCGTGCGTGAATTCTCATCGTCAATAAAGAAGCAGTTCGGATCGCTTTCCGCCGCTTTGCGTCCCTGCTCTACCGCCACGCCGTAATCCTGCTCATATTCCACGACGATCACGCCGTGGCTGCGCAGTTTGGCTTTCTTCCACTCGCGGGCGTCGGCGGACATATGCACCGTCACCTTAAAGCCAATGCGTGCGCTCATAATGCCGATGGACATCCCCAGGTTGCCGGTTGAGCCCACCGCGATGCTGTACTGGCTGAAGAAGTCCTTAAAGCGCGGCTCCAGCAGAACGCTGTAGTCGTCTTCAACGCTCAGCAACCCGGCTTCCAGCGCCAGTTTCTCCGCATGGGTCAGCACCTCATAGATGCCGCCGCGCGCTTTGATCGAGCCGGAAATCGGCAGATGGCTGTCTTTTTTCAGCAGCAGCGTGCCTGTAACAGGCTTCGCAGATTCTTTCTCCAGCCGCGCCTGCATCGCCGGGATCGCGACCAGGTCGGATTCGATAATCCCGCCCGTTGCCGCCGTTTCCGGGAACGCTTTCGCCAGATACGGCGCGAAGCGTTTCAGGCGCGCGTGCGCGTCGTCTACGTCGGCTTTCGTCAGCCCGACATACGGCAATCCTTCCGCCAGCGTCGTGGTGCGAGGGTTAAGCCAGGTGGTTTCTTTCAGGGCAATCAGATCCTCAACCAGAGGAAACTGTGCGGTTAAAGTAGTGATAGTTGCGTTTTCCATAATACGTCTCTTCGCGCTCAGATAATGAAAGAAAGCAGGAATGTGCCGCCAAGTGCAAGCACCGAGGCGATAAACGTCGCCGTCGTATAGTATTTGAAGGTCTCATTCAGGGTCGCGCCGCAGTACTGCTTCACCAGCCAGAAGAGAGAGTCGGTCACGATCGTGCAGCCAATAGCGCCGGACCCGATGGCAATGGTGATGATCTCCGGGCTTACGTTCGGGTAGAGCGGCAGCATCGGCGCCACTATCGCCGTGGCACCCATCATCGCTACCGTTGCCGAACCCACGGCGGCGTGCAGCACCAGTGCCACCAGCCAGGCGAGAAGGATAGGGTGCATATGCAGGTTCGAGAGAATATGCGCCAGCGTCTCCGCCAGACCACTGATTTTAAGGATGGCGTTGAACGCCCCGCCCGCACCGATAATCAGCAAAATGTTGGCGATAGAGCCAAAGCCGTGCTCCGTATGGATCAGCATTGCGCCCATGCCCATGTGCTGGCGGATCCCCAGCAGGTAGTAGGCGACAAACACGGCGATAAACATCGCGGTGATGGGGTTGCCGATAAACTCCAGCAGGGTATACAGCGAGCCTTCTTTTGCCATGTTCAGCTCGGCAATGGTTTTCACCAGCATCAGGGCAATCGGCAGCAGCACGGTGAACAGCGTGGCGCCCAGCGACGGCAGAGTGTGCTCTTCCCGCACCTTCAGGTCTGAAAATTCCGCCGGAACCGGCTTATAGGGCAGACGGTTGCCGAGCAGCTTCAGGAACAGCGGGCCACCAACCAGAGACGCCATCAGGCCCACCACCAGACCGTAGACAATCACCGTCCCGACGTCCGCCCCTAATTTGTTGGTGACAAATAGTGCGGCCGGATGCGGAGGCACCACGCAGTGCACTGCCATTAGTGCGGTACAGAGCGGAATGGCCAGCTTGAGCAGCGACGTGTTGGTCTTTTTGGCGATGGAAAACGCCAGCGGGATCAGCAGTACCACGCCCACTTCAACAAACAGCGTAATGCCGCAGATCAGGCCGACCAGGACCATAATCACGTCCGCCGACAGCCAGCGGCAGCGCTGCAACGTAATCCCGATGCGCTCTGCCGCGCCGGAGACTTCCATCATTTTGCCGAGAATAGTGCCAAGACCGATAACCGCCGCCAGGAAGCCCAGCGTACCGCCAATCCCGCTCTCAATGGCGTTAACCATATCCAGCGGGCTCATCCCCATCATCGCGCCAACGAAAAAGCTTGCCAGCAGCAGCGCGAGGAACGGGTGAAACTTCAGTTTTACGATGGTTAAAACAATCAACACGATGCTGACAAGCAGCGTTGCCACAACCCAGACCTGAGATCCCATATCTCACCTCACCCTTATGTCATCTGGGGATATTGGACGAAAAAACGGCTTGGGCTGACAAACGATATAAATTGGCGTTCAGATGAGCCAGATTGGATCAACTGAGTGACTGGACTCTAAAAAGCGCACTTATTTTGCCGTTGGTTCACATAAATTCATTCTTGAGCGGTATGCTGAACGCAGAAATTACGTGTGGGAATTGTGATGACCGATGCGAATGAAGGCAGAAACCGGCTGTTAAACGGCTGGCAGCTGTCGAAAATGTACACCTTTGAAGTGGCTGCCCGGCATGAGTCCTTCGCCCTGGCGGCGGCGGAGCTGTCGCTCAGCCCCAGCGCGGTGAGCCACCGCATTAACCTGCTGGAAGAGGAGCTGGGCATTCAGCTGTTTGTCCGCTCACACCGTAAAGTGGAGCTGACGCAGGAAGGCAAGCGCGTTTACTGGACGCTGAAATCGTCCCTCGACACCCTGAATCAGGAGATCCTGGACATTAAAAACCAGGCGCTGTCAGGTACGCTAACGGTGTACTCCCGGCCCTCGATCGCCCAGTGCTGGCTGGTGCCGATGCTGGGGGATTTTACCCGCCGCTACCCGTCGATTTCACTTACTATTCTGACTGGTAATGATTACGTCAACATGCAGCGAACCGGCATCGATCTGGCGCTCTATTTCGACGATACGCCGCCAAACCACCTTTCTCATCACTTTTTGATGGATGAAGAGATTTTGCCCGTCTGCTCGCCAGCGTATGCCCGGGAGCATGAACTGCTGAAAAACCCCCATAACCTCAGCCACTGCACGTTACTGCACGACCGTCAGGCCTGGAGCAATGATTCCGGTACGGATGAGTGGCTGAGCTGGGCGCAGCATTTCGCGGTGAATATGCCGTTATCATCGGGTATTGGCTTCGATCGTTCTGATTTAGCCATTATCGCGGCCATGAATAATGTCGGGGTGGCGATGGGGAGAAAGCGGCTGGTGCAAAAACGTCTCGAACGGGGGGAGTTGATCGCACCTTTTGATGGGGAAACCCTCAAGTGCCATCAGCATTATTACGTCTCAACGCTTCCCGGCCGTCAGTGGCCGAAAATTGACGCCTTTATCGGCTGGCTAAGAGAGCTGGCGGGTTGAAGAATTATTACGCTTTCGCTCTACACCAAATGTGAAAAAGCGTGCTAAATACAGGTAATGCTTTTGATTTTTCCAGGGTAAACCGTGTTAAAGCCTTTTATTGCCACTGCGATCTTACTCTCTTCCGGCTGGGCGACTGCCGCTGAGCCGCCGCTGACGGCTGCCCGTTATGCGCAGCAGCTGGGCGTCGGGATGGATGTGGACTGGGCACGCACCGAGCGCGGTATCCGCGAATTCGACCCGCTGGTGGTCCGTGATTTTCAGGCGAAAGGCATACACCATGTCCGTATTCGGGTGGCGGGCGAACCGACGGAAGCGCGGCTGATTCACCTGCGTAAGCTGGTGGAGGCATGCGAGCAATACGGCGTCATCCCCATCATCGCTTATCAGGCCGATGAATATAAAAACGACCCGAAAGCGGATACCGAAAAAGAGGTGATTAACTGGTGGATTGCCGTGGCGCACTATTTTGGTCAGCGCTCGCCGTTGCTGGGCTTTGACCTGATCTACGAACCGGCGGACAAGCTCAACCACAACGTTGCTTCGCTCAACCGGGTGTATGAGAAAGCGATCAAAGACATTCACGCCATTGATGCCAGCCGCATGATTTTTATCGCCCCTCGTCTGCGCGCCGCGCCGGAGGATTTATCCAGCCTGAAGCTACCCGCGCACAGCCAGAATTACCTGCTGGCGGAGTGGCATATTTTCCCCTGGGGTCCGCTGAAAACGAACGGTAAATACCCGTGGACGTCCGGAACTGCGGCTGAGAAAGCGGCTATCCGTAACCGAATCAACGCCGCGCTGCACTGGCAACAAAAAACCGGGCATGTGAGCTGGGTTGGCGGCTGGGGGGTGGGCGAATCGAAAAGCCTGACGCCAACCGCCTCGCAGATGGCGTTTGCCACGTTTATGGCGTGCGAGCTGCAAC
This sequence comes from Colias nastes, assembly GCA_907164665.1. Taxonomy (NCBI): domain Eukaryota; kingdom Metazoa; phylum Arthropoda; class Insecta; order Lepidoptera; family Pieridae; genus Colias; species Colias nastes. Next base: position 136,136 of record CAJQZM010038881.1, read on the forward strand.
ATGCCAACATCCCGTATGCGATAAACGCCGATGTTCAGTTTTATGACGGGGAAGAGGGGGCGTGGCGGCCTGCCCCAGAGCGGCTATTGCAGGCGATGATTGCGCCCGTCTGTGAAAAGCCCGGCGAGAAGCCGGGCCATCATGCGGTTAAACCGGCTGTTCGTGATGCGAGACACGCGACGCCAGCGGCAGCCAGCACAGCAAAATCAGCAGCCCCATCAGGGTCATCAGCAAGCCTAAACTCGCCTGCCCGGTCTGCGGCATCATAGCCGAAAGCCAGGCCAGCGCGCCGGAACCGATGTTCTGCAAACCGCCCACCAGCGCGCCTGCCGTGCCTGCGAGGAACGGGAACGGCTCCATCGCGCCGCTGGTGGCGAGGGGAAACAGCATGCCCGCGCCGAAGAAGAACAGCGCTGCCGGGATGAGCAACGTCCAGACCGACATCACGTCAAACAGCCCCGGGATCCACATCATCAGCCCGGCCAGCAGACAGCTGATCACCGACTGCCACATCAGGGTGGAGAAACGCTTGTTCGGACGTCCGGCGAACCATGCGCCGAAGAACGCCGCCGGGATCGGCAGAATAAACAGAATACTCACCACCATACTGCTCAGGCCAAGGCCCGCGCCCAGCAGCACGCCGGAACAGGCTTCAAACACCGCAATGCCCGCCAGGCCGCCGATTAGCATCAACAGATAACAGGTAAAGGACCCATTACCGAACAGCGTTTTGTAGCTGGCGATGAGCTTCGTGCGCGGCGCGTCTTTTGGGCGGGTTTCCGGCATCCAGCGCCCCATGCTGAAGGTGACAATAATGCACAGCACCAGCAGGAAGGCATAACAGGCGCGCCAGGACCAGACGGTGTCCAGCAGACCCCCAATCAGCGGGGCCAGCAGCGGGCTGACCAGAATACCCATATTTAACAGACTGTTGGCGTGGCGAAGCTGTGTGCCCTGGTACATATCACGCGGCAGGGTACGCGCCATAACCCCGCCGACGCCGGTGCCCACACCCTGAAGGGCGCTGGCGGCAATCAGGACGGTCAGGCTGTGAGTGGTAATGGCGATCATCGTCGCTACCATGAAAATGCTCATGCCCACCAGAATGACCGGACGACGCCCGACGCGATCGGACAGGGGACCATAAACCAGCTGTGAAACGCCATAGGTTAGCAGATAGGCTGCCATCACGCTCTGGACTGCACCTTCGCGGACGCTCAGATCTTTTGCCATATCGGCAATCGCTGGAATGTAGATGGTTTGCGCCATCTGCCCGACGGCCACCAGTAACACCAGCATCAACAATAAGTTCACGTTCCGTTGCTTTTTCATGTCGCTGAATACTTTTGCCAAAAGAGATAAATGAAGAATAAGTGACTATGCATTCCCATAAATGCGCGAGGAATCTACCACAGAGAGATGACAATTTAAGCATTACTGTGATGAATGACAGAAGACGTGAAGGCATGATTTGTAAACAAGATCGGCAACTAATGTTGCCAGCGAATTACGCCAGGCGCAGCAGGATCGCACCGGCAGCAATACCCAGTGCCGCCGCGATGCGCAGGCCGGCAACCTTCTCTTTTAAAAGCACAAATGCGATTAATGCGCCGAAGAGAATAGAGGTTTCACGCAGTGCGGCGACCACAGCCAGCGGTGCCTGGGTCATCGCCCAGAGTGCCAGACCGTAAGATCCCATCGTCCCGACGCCGCCGAGCAGCCCTTTTTTCCAGTGCAGGCGCAGGTAGCTGGACGCTTCGCGACGCCGCGCCACCATTGCCCAGCTCAGCAGACAGAAACCATTCATGAAGAAGGTCCAGAGCGTGTAGCCCAGCGCAGTGTCCGAGAGTCGCACACCGGTGCCGTCCACCAGGGTATACCCGGCGATAAAACAGGCGTTCAGCAGCGCCAGCCAGATCCCCTTGCGTGACTGCATGCGGCCGTTCATCGCCATCGCCAGAATCGACAGACAAATGACCCCGATGCCGGACCACGCAAGCCAGGAGAGATGATCCCCGAGCACCATTACGCTGATCAGCGCCACCAGCAGAGGGGCCGTCCCGCGCATAAGGGGGTAGGTCTGGCTCATGTCGGAGACCTGATAAGTTTTTGCCACCAGTACCGTATACACCACCTGTAACGCACAGGAGACGAACAAATATGGCCAGCTTGCGGCAGTTGGCTGAGGAGAGAAGGGCAGTAAAATCAGGGCAATAAGCGCGGCTGAACCGCTGACGCCGATCGCCGAGTAGAGTTTATCCGTTCCGGCTTTAACGATGGCGTTCCAGCTGGCATGCAGCAGTGCGGCGAACAGTAAAATGCAGAAAACGGTGATGGTCATGGCGTATCGGTTGGTGAAATGTCATCCAACTGTAACATTCACCCGTCGATGCTGCCAGCCGCTTACACTGCGCAAAAAAGGCGGTGCGTCACCCGGGGTTCGTCTGACACCAGCCTGAAGCCCGCCCGATGGTAAAATCCGTACGCGGTTTCCGGCGCATGGGTATTAAGAAAATCAAACCAGATGCTGGCATCCGCCATCACCACGGTCAAAAGTTGTTTGCCAATGCCCTGTCCACGGCACTTTTCGCTGACGTAGAGATGACGAATACGTCCGGCGCGCGGCTGCTGGCTGAACGGATCGCGGTTGAGGCCGCACACGCCCACCAGCCTGCCGTTAAGAAACGCCCCCAGCAGCTTTTCACCCGGCGCGTTAAAGCGATTCTCACCGCGCTGCCAGTTCTCTTCCAGCCTGCGCAGCATATTGAAATTCAACGCGATACTCTCGGCCTTCAGGGCGATATAGCCCGGTTCATCAGGCGTAACAGGCTCAATTAACAGACGCGACATAGCATTCCCTCGTTATTAAAGAGGGGCGGTTGCCCGCCCCTCTCAGGTGCGACTTGAACCTGAATCACTTAACGTATTTCAGGACAGCATCAAGCAGTTGCAATACAGCAACAATGAGTTTGAGGACAAGTATGACCATATCCACGACGCTCATACGCGTCTCCTTTTGGTTAAAAGGAGCACGATGCTGGCGTACCTTTCCGCCGCCTGTGGCCAGCACCTGGATTGACGTAACACAGTGTGCTCACTTCAGGGGTTAAGGCACTGACGGCACCACCCGTTTCAGCCAGGACTTCGTTGCGCCGGTAAACTGCGGCCCCCTCGCTCACTGCGAACACCCTCAGTATAGATAAATACTGTATGCATGAACAGTATTTTATGGACAAATTTTGGAAGGCGATCCATACTCAAAAACGTCAAAATCCGTGCCGGAATTGCGCGTTCGTCTTCAATCGCGTATACTTTTCGCGTTGACGTAACACAGTGTGTTCTGCGGCGACCAACCGCAAAACCCTGATAAAAACCTCGCTTAGGCGGGGTTTTTTGTTTTCTGACGAAGTGAAAATAGCACCCTTCGTTGACTTATTGGCAACAGGTGTTATCGTTGCCATAATGGCAATGGACGCGGCAGGCAAGCAGGATGCATTTAATCTCAATGAAGGCAATTTTGGATGCGGTAAGCCAGTTCCCGCAACACAGAGAAGAGCTTCTCTTTTTAGGACGAGTTATTGAAAAGAGCCACTGCCCGACGCCCGCTGCACTGAGAAAACTTTTCCCAACGCTGGATAACTTCAAGTATCTTGATAAGCATTATGTTATTGATATTGCAAATAACAATCTCAGAGTAGTGGCTCTCATCTTCTTTGAAAGCCAAAAGTTTTATGTGCGCCATGTTTTTACTCATAAGGAATATGACCGTTTTACGGAGAAACATCGCACTAAGGGGAAGAAATGATGATCGTCGCTGATGCAATGAAAGCTACGCACGCCCTTGTTGCGGCCGTTCCTTTACTGGGTGAACAGCCGAGCGAGAAAGATTATAAGGATGCGCTTGAGCTGGTTGAGTATCTCCTTATGAACGAGCCTAATAGCCCTTTGCTGCATATTGTGTGCGCCAGAATTAGCCATTACGAAGCTAATCGGCCAGAGATAGTCGCATTACGCAAGGAGATGGAGTCCGTTCCCGTCGGAATTGCAGTTTTAAGAACCTTGATGGATCAATACAATCTGACGATATCGGATTTTAAGGATGAAATTGGTAGTAAATCGATGGTTTCACGTGTTCTGAATGGTCAGAGACAGCTTACTCTGAACCATATCAAAAAGCTGGCGGCCAGATTTGGGGTATCACCTGCGTTATTTATTGAGTGAGTAAAAACCCTTTATTGAGTGTCACCACCCAACAAACGAAACGTGATCCCTGACGCATTTTTGCGCAGATGAAAATATTTCCATTGTCACGCCCGAAAACCTGTGTTTGTATAAATTCAATCAATGATTCCAAACACAGGTCCCCAATGACTTCATCCATCTTCACTTCGACCCTACTAAAAACTGCGCAACCTGCCGCAGTGGTCGTCGTGCGTGTGGTGGTGGTCGTCGGCAATGCGCCGTAGGGACTGGATCAACACACGAATCCAAAACCCCGCCGGCGCAAACCGGGCGGGGTTTTTCGTTTAGGACCCTCCCCGGAAGGCTGGCTCAGAAGAAAAGGACTGGAGCATGGCAAGTTCGGGCACAACATCCACCAAGACGCGTTTTACAGGCGCGCAGCTGATTGTTCATTTACTGGAACGACAGGGCATCACCACCGTTGCGGGCATCCCGGGTGGGACCGTGCTGCCGCTGTATGATGCGTTAAGCCAAAGCACACAGATCCGCCACGTGCTGGCGCGCCACGAGCAGGGCGCAGGCTTTATCGCCCAGGGCATGGCGCGTACCCAGGGTAAACCGGCGGTCTGTATGGCCTGTAGCGGGCCGGGCGCCACTAACCTGGTGACCGCCATCGCCGACGCGCGTCTCGACTCCATTCCGCTGATCTGCATTACCGGCCAGGTGCCGTCCTCGATGATCGGCACCGATGCGTTCCAGGAAGTCGATACCTACGGCATCTCTATCCCCATCACCAAACATAACTATTTAGTTCGCGATATCAGCGAGCTGCCTCAGGTTATCAGCGATGCGTTCCGCATTGCGCAGTCTGGCCGCCCGGGCCCGGTGTGGATAGACATTCCTAAGGATGTCCAGACCGCAGAGATCGAGATCGACATTCTGCCGGAGCCGGGCGAGCGTGCCCCCGCGCCGGAGTTCAGCGCTGAGAGCGTGCGCGATGCGGCGGCAATGATCAACGCCGCCAAACGCCCGGTGCTGTATCTGGGCGGCGGGGCGATCAACGCCGCGGATGAAATCCGCCAGTTTGCGGAAAAAGCCAACCTGCCGACCACCATGACCCTGATGGCGCTGGGTATGCTGCCCAAAGCGCATCCATTGTCTTTAGGGATGCTGGGCATGCACGGCGCGCGCAGCACCAACTACATCCTGCAAGAGGCGGATTTGCTGATAGTTATGGGGGCGCGTTTTGATGACCGGGCGATTGGCAAAACCGAGCAGTTCTGCCCGAACGCCAAAATCATTCACGTGGATATCGACCGCGCCGAGCTGGGTAAAATCAAGCAGCCGCACGTGGCGATCCAGGGCGACGTGGCCGAGGTGCTGGCGCAGCTGATCCCGCAGACGGTGGCAACCGACCGCGCCGACTGGCGCCAGCTGGTGGCCGATCTGCAACGCGAGTTCCCGGGCGCTATCCCAACCGAGGGCGACCCGCTGAGCCACTATGGTCTTATCAACGCTGTTGCCGCCTGCGTGGATGACAGCGCGATTATCACCACCGACGTCGGCCAGCATCAGATGTGGACTGCCCAGGCGTATCCGCTGAACCGCCCGCGCCAGTGGCTGACCTCCGGCGGCCTTGGCACCATGGGCTTCGGCCTGCCAGCAGCGGTTGGCGCGGCGCTCGCCAACCCGGACCGTAAGGTGATCTGCTTCTCCGGTGACGGCAGCCTGATGATGAATATTCAGGAGATGGCGACGGCGGCCGAAAACCAGTTAGACGTCAAAATCATTCTGATGAACAACGAGGCGCTGGGTCTGGTACACCAGCAGCAGAGCCTGTTCTATAAGCAGGGCGTGTTTGCGGCGACCTATCCGGGGATGATCAACTTCATGCAGATTGCCGCTGGTTTTGGCCTGCACACCTGCGATCTGAACGCCGAAGAAGATGCCCACGCGGCGTTGCAGGATGCGATTTCTCGCCCTGGCCCGGCGTTGATCCACGTGCGTATCGACCCTGAACAAAAAGTGTATCCGATGGTGCCGCCGGGTGCGGCAAATACTGAGATGGTGGGAGAATAAGCCATGCAGAAACAACATGATAACGTCATTCTGGAACTCACCGTCCGCAACCACCCTGGCGTCATGACCCACGTCTGCGGGCTGTTTGCCCGCCGGGCATTTAACGTGGAAGGCATTCTCTGCCTGCCGATTCAGGGCAGCGAGCACAGCCGCATCTGGCTACTGGTCAACGACGACCAGCGTCTGGAGCAGATGATAGCGCAGATCGACAAGCTGGAAGACGTCACCAACGTGGCGCGCAACCAGTCCGATCCCACCATGTTTAACAAAATTGCGGTGTTCTTCGAATAGATCGCTTAAGGTAAGCGTCTTTCGCTCTTGTAGGCCGGATAAGCGCAGCGCCATCCGGCTTTTTCAGACCGCAGGAACACACATGACCACCATCGCCCTTATTGACGACCACCTTATCGTCCGCTCTGGCTTTGCCCAGCTTCTCAACCTCGAACCGGATTTCCAGGTCGTGGCCGAGTTTGGCTCCGGTCGCGAGGCGCTGGCGGGCCTGCCGGGGCGCGGGGTGCAGGTCTGTATCTGCGATATCTCAATGCCGGATCTCTCCGGGCTTGAGCTGTTAAGCCAGCTGCCGAAAGGAATGGCGACCATTATGCTCTCGGTCCACGACAGCCCGGCGCTGGTCGAGCAGGCGCTCAACGCGGGGGCGCGCGGGTTCCTCTCAAAACGCTGTAGCCCGGATGAGCTGATCGCCGCCGTGCGCACCGTCTCCACCGGCGGCTGCTACCTGACGCCGGATATCGCCATCAAGCTGGCGGCGGGACGGCAGGATCCACTCACCAGACGCGAGCGTCAGGTGGCAGAGAAACTTGCCCAGGGCATGTCGGTGAAAGAGATTGCCGTAGAGCTGGGATTGTCGCCAAAGACCGTTCACGTTCATCGCGCCAACCTGATGGAAAAACTCAACGTCAGTAACGATGTCGAGCTGGCGCGCCGTATGTTTGACAGCTGGCAATGAACTCCCTTTTTTCGCGGCTGATCGCCGTTGTCGCCAGCTTTTTTATCTTCTCCGCCGCGTGGTTCTGCCTGTGGAGTATCAGCCTGCATCTGGTGGAACGCCCGGAGCTGGCGGTGCTGCTGTTCCCCTTTGGCCTGCGTCTGGGGCTGATGCTGCAATGCCCGCGCGGCTACTGGCCGGTGCTGCTGGGCGCAGAGTGGCTGATGCTGATCTGGCTGGCGCAGGAAGTGGCGCTGGCGCATCTGCCGTTATTGATGACCGGAAGCCTGCTCACGCTTATCCCGGTCGCCCTGATTTCCCGCTACCGTCACCAGCGCGACTGGCGCACGCTGCTGCGTCAGGGGGCGGCGCTAATTGCCGCCGCGCTGTTGCAGTCCCTGCCGTGGGTGGGTGAAAAGGAGGTGCTTAACGCCCTGCTGCTGACCCTTACCGGCGGCCTGACGCTGGCCCCGACCTGCCTTGTGATCTGGCATTATCTTACAAGCACTGTCTGGCAGCCGCTCGGCCCGGCGCTGGTCTCCCAGCCGGTGAACTGGCGCGCCCGGCATCTCATCTGGTATCTGCTGCTGTTTGTGGTGAGCCTGTGGCTCCAGCTTGGTCTCCCCGCTGAATTATCACGCTTCACGCCGTTTTGTCTGGCGCTGCCGATCATCGCCCTTGCCTGGCACTACGGCTGGCAGGGCGCATTGATCGCCACGCTGATGAACGCCATCGCGCTGATTGCCAGCCAGACCTGGCACGATCATCCTGTAGATTTACTGCTTTCCCTGCTGGCCCAGAGCCTGACCGGGTTGCTGCTCGGCGCGGGCATACAGCGCCTGCGCGAGCTGAACCAGTCCCTGCAAAACGAGCTGGCGCGCAACCGCCGTCTGGCGGAGCGTCTGCTGGAGACGGAAGAGAGCGTGCGGCAAGAGGTTGCCCGCGAGCTGCACGACGACATCGGCCAGACCATCACCGCCATCCGTACCCAGGCGGGCATTGTTCAGCGCCTGGCGGCAGAAAACGCGGGCGTGAAGCAGGGCGGGGCGCATATCGAACAGCTTTCGCTGGGCGTCTATGATTCCGTTCGTCGCCTGTTAGGGCGGCTGCGCCCGCGCCAGCTTGACGATCTCTCCCTGGAGCAGGCGGTACGCTCCCTGATGCGCGAGATGGAGCTGGAAAGCCGCGGCATTGTCAGCCATCTCGACTGGCGAATTAACGAATCTGCGCTGAGCGAAGGCCAGCGCGTAACCCTGTTCCGCGTCTGTCAGGAGGGGCTGAACAATATCGTCAAACATGCCAGTGCCAGCGCGGTCACGATCCAGGGCTGGCAGCAGGACGAGCGCCTGATGCTGGTAATTGAAGACGACGGCTGCGGCCTGCCGCCGGGCTCCGGCCAGCAGGGCTTTGGCCTGGCGGGCATGCGCGAGCGCGTAAAGGCGCTTGGCGGCACGCTGAGCCTCTCCTGCACCCACGGGACGCGCGTCAGCGTCAGTTTGCCGTTAAGGACGCATCATGTTTAAAACCCCCGCCAGCGCCGCCCCGCTAAGCAACAAAGCGGAAATCGACTCCCGCTACCGCTACTGGCGTCGCCATATCCTGATTACCATCTGGCTCGGCTACGCGCTGTTCTACTTTACCCGCAAAAGCTTCAACGCCGCCGCGCCGGAGATCCTCGCGAGCGGCGTGATGACCCGCACCGACATCGGCCTGCTGGCGACGCTGTTTTACATCACCTACGGCCTGTCGAAGTTCTTCTCCGGCATCGTCAGCGATCGCTCCAACGCGCGTTATTTTATGGGCGTCGGGCTGATCGCCACCGGCGTGGTGAATATTCTGTTTGGCTTCTCCACCTCGCTCTGGGCCTTCGCCCTGCTGTGGGCGCTGAACGCCTTTTTCCAGGGCTGGGGCGCGCCGGTCTGCGCCCGCCTGCTGACCGCCTGGTACTCACGCAACGAGCGCGGCGGCTGGTGGGCGATATGGAACACCGCGCATAACGTCGGCGGGGCGCTGATCCCGATGGTGGTGGGTGCCGCGGCGCTGCACTACGGCTGGCGCGCGGGGATGATGATAGCCGGTGGCCTCGCGATTGTCGCCGGGCTGTTCCTCTGCTGGCGCCTGCGCGACAGGCCGCAGACCGTCGGCCTTCCACCGGTGGGCGACTGGCGGCACGACGAGATGGAGATCGCCCAGCAGCAGGAAGGGGCCGGGCTGTCCCGCCAGGAGATCCTCACCAAATACGTGCTGAAAAACCCCTACATCTGGCTGCTGTCGCTCTGCTACGTGCTGGTCTACGTGGTGCGCGCGGCCATCAACGACTGGGGCAACCTGTACATGTCCGAGACGCTCGGCGTGGATCTGGTGACCGCCAACTCGGCGGTGACGATGTTCGAGCTGGGCGGGTTTATCGGCGCGCTGGTGGCGGGCTGGGGCTCGGACAAGCTGTTCAACGGTAACCGCGGCCCGATGAACCTGATTTTTGCCGCCGGGATCTTGCTCTCCGTCGGCTCACTATGGTTGATGCCGTTCGCCAGCTACGTGATGCAGGCGGCGTGCTTCTTCACCATCGGATTTTTCGTCTTTGGCCCGCAGATGCTGATCGGCATGGCGGCGGCGGAGTGCTCCCACAAAGAGGCGGCCGGCGCGGCGACGGGCTTTGTCGGGCTGTTTGCCTATCTTGGCGCATCGCTCTCCGGCTGGCCGCTGGCGCGGGTGATCGACATCTGGCACTGGAGCGGGTTCTTCGCGGTGATCGCCATCGCGGCGGGCATCTCCGCCCTGCTTTTACTGCCGTTTTTGCACGCGCAGGCGCCGCGCGAAGCGTGACGCGCCTCACCTTTTGCTGCCGAGACGCGCAAAACTAAGAAATTTTCCCGGTTTTACCTGGACGCTGTCTCAGGCATCTCTCCCGGCTGGTTTTTACAATGCTGCAAAAATCAGCTCAGGAGTAAACCAACCATGCTGGCCTTCTTAAACCAGGTGCGCAAGCCGACCCTGGATCTGCCGCTCGACGTGCGGCGCAAGATGTGGTTCAAACCGTTCATGCAGTCTTATCTGGTGGTCTTCATCGGCTACCTGACCATGTATCTGATCCGCAAAAACTTTAACATCGCGCAGAACGACATGATCTCGACCTACGGGCTGAGCATGACCCAACTGGGGATGATTGGCCTGGGCTTTTCCATCACCTACGGCGTGGGGAAAACGGTTGTGTCCTACTACGCGGACGGCAAAAACACCAAGCAGTTCCTGCCGTTTATGCTGATCCTCTCCGCTATCTGTATGCTCGGCTTCAGCGCCAGCATGGGCGCGGGCTCCGTCAGCCTGTTCCTGATGATCGCCTTCTACGCCCTGAGCGGTTTTTTCCAGAGTACCGGCGGGTCGTGCAGCTACTCCACCATTACCAAATGGACCCCACGCCGCAAGCGTGGTTCCTACCTCGGCATGTGGAACATCTCCCACAACCTCGGCGGGGCGGGCGCGGCTGGCGTGGCGCTGTTTGGCGCAAACTACCTGTTCGACGGCCATGTGATCGGCATGTTTATCTTCCCGTCGATTATCGCCCTGATCGTCGGCTTTATCGGCCTTCGCTACGGCAGCGACTCCCCGGAATCGTACGGCCTCGGCAAAGCCGAAGAGCTGTTCGGCGAGGAGATCAGCGAAGAGGACAAAGAGACCGAAGAGAACGAGATGACCAAATGGCAGATCTTTGTTGAGTACGTGCTGAAAAACAAAGTGATTTGGCTGCTCTGCTTCTCAAACATCTTCCTCTACGTGGTGCGTATCGGTATCGACCAGTGGTCCACCGTGTATGCCTTCCAGGAGCTGAAGCTCTCGAAAGAGGTTGCGATTCAGGGCTTTACCCTGTTTGAAGTGGGCGCGCTGGTCGGCACGCTGCTGTGGGGCTGGCTCTCCGACCTCGCCAACGGCCGTCGTGCGCTAGTGGCCTGCGTCGCGCTGGCGCTGATTATCGCCACGCTCGGCGTTTACCAGCACGCCAGCAACCAGTACGTTTACCTGGCGTCCCTGTTCGCGCTCGGCTTCCTGGTGTTCGGTCCGCAGCTGCTGATCGGCGTGGCGGCGGTTGGCTTTGTCCCGAAAAAAGCGATCGGCGCCGCCGATGGGATTAAGGGCACCTTCGCCTACCTGATCGGCGACAGCTTCGCCAAGCTGGGCCTGGGGATGATCGCCGACGGCACGCCGATTTTCGGCCTCACCGGCTGGGCGGGCACATTCGCGGCGCTGGATGCGGCAGCGATCGGCTGTATCGTCCTGATGGCGATGGTAGCGGTGCTGGAAGAACGTAAAATTCGCCGTGAGAATCGTGCGCAGAAATTAAAAGTAGCCTGAGTGTGCAGGTAACTTCTTTGCCCGGTGTGTGATGCCGGGCTTTTTTCTTAAAAAAAGACCATCCTTATTCAAATCAAAGATTTGTATTTACCCCGTTATCTCAACATGCAAACATTCTGATTTAACCACATTTTAAATCAGGTCTTTGTTATGGATAACTGGCTGGCGCTCTTCGACGGACAGACCCGTTACACCCTGGACATTACGGACTCCCGCGTCACGCCCGACGTGCTGCGTTTTAAGGGCCGCGAGGCGCTCAGCGAGCCCTTCCGCTGGACCATCGACTTCACCACCCCGCAGAATAATCTCGCCCCCGAAGAGGTACTGATGAAGTACGCCACCCTGCGCATGCGCAGCGGGAAGGCAGTGCACGGCATCATCACCCGTCTGGAGTGGCTTTTCACCACTGCCGACCAGTCGCATTACCAGGTGGAGCTGAGCTCCCGTCTGGCGCTGCTCAGCCGCACCCGCCAGTGCCGCATTTTCCAGCACCAGTCCGTGCCGGAGGTGGTGGAGCAGGTTCTGCGTCAGCACGGGCTGGAAGGGCCGGACTTTGAGTTTCGTCTGGAGCGCAGCTATCCGGCGCGTGAGCTGATAACCCAGTGGCGGGAGACGGATTTACAGTTTATCCAGCGCATTCTGTCCGAGGTGGGGATTTACTGGCGTACGGAGATGGATGATGTGCGCGGTCTGGATACGTACATTTTTGCCGACAGCCAGCTTAACTACCGGTTTGATGTGCGCCTGCCGTACCGCGAGCCGTCGGGTCTGTTCGACGGCGCAGCAGAATCCGTCTGGGATGTGCGCACCTGGCACAGGATTGTCACCGGCACCGTCGCCACGCGGGATTACAACTACCGGACAGCCACCACGCCGATGGATGCGACGGTCAGCGTACGCAGTAATGCGGTGACGACGGGTGAGCACTACCGCTACGCCGCGCCGTACCGCACGGCAGGGGACGACAGCGACCCGGAGCCGGAAACCGAATCCGGCGCATTTTATGCCCGGCTTCATCACGAGCGGGAACTCAATAAATCAGCCCGCATTCACCTGTTCAGCAATGCCTCACTCCTCGCGCCCGGTCAGGTGCTGGAGCCGCAGGGCGATGTCATTGATGCCCTGAAAGAGGGGGCCATCCTCACGCTGGTGACTTTCCGGGGCGCCCGTGATTCCCGCCTGCACGTATCGGTGTGGGGCATGCCTTACACCGAACGGTACTGTTTCCGCCCGAGGGAAGTTTCGCGCCCGGAAATCCACGGTACCCTGCCCGCCCGCATTGAGAGCCGGGAAAAGAACGATATCTACGCCCACTTGGACGACCAGGGACGCTACCGCGTCAGGATGGACTTTGACCGGAACGATGCGCAACAGGGCTTCGCATACCTGTGGCTGCGGATGGCGAAACCGTATGCCGGAGAAACGTACGGCTGGCATACGCCACTGACCGACGGGACCGAAGTGGCGATTGCGTACAGCAACGGCGACATCGACCTGCCGTACATCGCGTATGCGCTGCACGACTCGGAACACCCCGACCCCGTGACCCGCGACAACCACACCCGCAACGTGCTGCGCACTCCGGCGAACAACAAGCTGCGGATGGAGGATAAGCGCGGGGAGGAGCATGTCAAACTCGCCACGGAATACGGCAAAACGCAGCTCAACAGCGGGCATCTGGTGGACGCGCAGGAGCAGCACCGGGGCAAAGGATTTGAACTCCGGACCGATGAACACGGCGTCATTCGCGTCGCAAAGGGGCTGTTTGTCACTGCGGACGGGCAGCAGAAGGCCGCAGGCGGGGTGCTGGACATGAACACGGCACTCAGGGAAATCGACGTCTGCCTGCGACAGCTTCAGCAGCTGGAGGTGGCGGCAGAGCAGGCGCAGGCGCTGAAGGCTGACGTGGACAGCCAGATACAGATGTTTGAGCAGCGCCTGAAGCCGCTGAACGAAACCCTGCTGTTCTCTGCCCCGGAAGGGGTTGCCGTGACCAGCGGGGAGCACATGCAGATGACAGCGGCAAAAAACGTCGCCGTTAACGCCGGAGGGGATATCAGTGCCGGTGTCATGGGCAACATGACGGCGCTGTCGGGGGAAAAGCTCGGGCTGTTTGCCAGAACGGGCCAGCTGAGCCTGAAAGCCAGTGAAGGCCCGGTTGAGATGCAGGCGCAGAACGGGAGAATGCAGCTGTTCGCGGAAAAGAAGCTCACCCTGTCGTCCGCGAGCGACATCACGTTTGCGGGCAAGAAGCGCATCACGCTCATCGGGGGCGGGAGTTACCTGCGGCTGGAGGCGGGGAAGGTAGAGTATGGTACGACCGCGATGTATATACGGAAGGTTAAACGGACAATGGCAGCGGGGAAAAATACAATTGAAACTGATTTACCTTCTGTTGCTGGCGAAGTCACAGATTTACAGTCCATTAAAAAAATTCTGTTCTCATAATCAAGGATTGAACGATGCATATTTCCCCTCCTATTTTATTACCATATTCCCCGAATGGCATTTTCAGCGACTGGGTTTTTCAGTGCATGCCTGTCGATACTGCACGTAATTATCCCGTAAATCCTGTGGGTGCATGGCACGGGGGCATACATATTCCTCATACAGATATTTCCAGTGCACAGGCCAACCCCATCCGGGCAATTGCTGACGGTACTATTATTTATGCCAGGTCTCCATCCGAAAACAAAGATAAAAAGCCACTGGTTTATAATGGGAAAACGGACGATGGGTGTGTACTGATCCGACATAAGATATTGATTGGCGAAGATCCTGTCGAGTTTGTTTTTTATTCGTTGACCATGCACCTGAAGCAGGTTCGATTTGAAATTTTGTCTAATATTGGACAGCGTATAAAACGTGAGCAAGTCTTAGGTACGTCGGGTGTCGTGGATGGAAAAAATGCATTCCACTTCCAGATTTGTTGCGAGCAAAAAATGCTCGATGTACTGTGTGGTCGAATTGATGGAGGGATAAATATTGCGTTCCCGGGAAGGGTAAAGCCTGTATACGGTAGTGAGTACTATTATTTCCCAGCGGGTACTCCTGTTTATGGGGATATTCCTAAAGGTTTTGTGCACGCTCCAGCGAACCTTACGACGGAAGATTTATATATTATCAACAGTGGGGGAGATACAAAAACGCTGCGAAAAAAAAATGATGGTTTCTATGACCACATCGGCAGTGTTGCTGTGGGCGTCAATTATATCAGCGAAGCATCAGGGGTTGATTCCCTGAAAAATGCCATGGGATACAGTCAGTGGGTTAAGATTGCGATCCCTGGTGGAAGTGGGTGGGTCGATGTCTGTACTAATAATATAATGACTTACAGCGAGGCCGAACTACCTGACTGGGCAGGATGGTCTCTGATTGATGACGACGCATCCAGCGATAGCCAGTGTAATTCAAAAATTATAAAAAAGTTATATGCAGAAAAAAAGAATGATGATGCAAAAGATCTGCTTAAACACTCAATTTGCAAGTTTCCATTCGAGTGGGATTTTTCAACATTCGATGCGCGTTTTTCATGGGTAAAAACAAAAACAGATCATCTACCCGAGCCATTGACCGATGATGATTACAATGAACTCAAGGAACACATAAAGTCGTTATGCTTCTTTGATAAATTGCCTGCTGAGGTACAGAAGGAACTCAGTGGTCAGATTTGGCATTTTGAACCCCGAGTATTTATCACGCAGATACAAAAAGCAGAGCGCCGTTTGATCTTTAAAACCATCAAAAAAATGAATGACTTCACTGCTGATGATATGCGGTACGGTGATATGGCGAAAGAGCAGATACTCGCTCAGGGAAAAATGAACAAAGTTGACATTTGGGGGCAGGAGTTTAAAGTTAACTTTTTCAATTTTGACAAGACTATTGATGAGCATTTTAAGAGCATGGATAGTATGGGGTACTGGACTGCTTGGGGAGAATATTCAAGTCTTATAAATATCATGCTCAAAAAGTTTAAAGCGAACGAAGGTGGGGTTTTAAAGCATAATCTTTTGAATAAGGCATTTTCTAAACATGTAACTACAGTGGAATGTGTTAATAAAATTAAGGGGTTTATTAAATCATTACTTGATGACAATGGTTATATGAGTCTTTCGGTTAATGACTTAAACGTGTTAAATGAAAAAATAAGGAATGGTGTTAAGCTTCCTAAATTCGATAACTATGATTGGTTTAATGGTTTAGGAATAACTATCCATGATACTTATTCCACGCAAATTTATCTTAATTATATAGATGTTAGTGACGGTAAATTTAAAGCCGAAATTTCATTTCAAATACAGGATCACTTTGGTTTAGATGTTGCTGATGTTAATGGGAAATGGTTTGAAGACTTTCCATGGTTTTGTTCATGGTTCATTCTTCAGCGTTATACGGAATTTGGATATATGCCATTCATTAACGAGGCTGAGTTTTCAATAGTTGTTGAAGGGTGATAAATGAAGTTTAAATATATTTTTTTAGTGATAATTATCGGCGTTATAATAAGCGTGATTTATTTGTTTTTAAAACCAGCAAAAGTATCTGGGATATATCAAGATATAACTTATGACAAGCGCTGGGGTAGTGAATGTAAATCAACTATTGTATTGGTAGATAATGCTCCGCTGACGAAATCAAACCTTGCTAAATTATGGAGTCGAGAGAAAACATTCATTTTGGATAAGTGGAAGCCTTTTGTTAATAAATGCGATTATATACTTTTTATAAAAAACAAGACTGAGCCTCCTCATGATAGTGAGGAAGTTAAGTACTGGGTAGGTGATTATCAGTTATGTCTTAAAGGTAAGATAGATAGTTGCATTTCGAAAGATGAAAGGTTGTTTTATATAGGCATTGATAAGCAAATATATGGCGATAGATTGATCGGAGAGTTTGGCAATAAAAAACTTTATCTAAGTTTTGTGGACTGAATATTTTATTCTACCGGTTTGATGTGCGTCTGCCGCACCGCGAGCTATCGGATCTGCTTGACGGGGCGGCAGAATCGGTCTGGGATGTGCGGACACTGGCACAGTGTTGCCACCGTACCGTCGCCACGCGGGATTATAACTACCGGACAGCCACCATGCTGCTGGATGCTACAGTGAGCGTACGCAGTAAGACAAGCACTACAGCTACGCAGCACCGTACCGGAAGACGGATGATGACAACGCCACCAGCAGGCACGGCTGAACGATAGCGCTCGGAAGTTCATGGTATCGTCCCTGGATGGTTTGCGAGCAGTGATAAGAACGATATTTCATACTACCTTTACCCCGCTTTACACACCCGCCCTTCTCCATGCTCTACAGTGTTTTTGCTGCCGCCTTTCGTGCAGCCTTAGCCCCTTTTGCTAACGGAGAGCTTGCATGTTAACCCGACGATTGTCCTGCCTGGCGCTGCTGATGGCGCTGGCCTCCCCCGCAATGGCCGCGAATGCACCTACCTACGGCGAGAAGCTGGAAGGTTTTGACTACGGCTGGCCGGTAAAACACTTTACCTTTACCTCGCAGAACCAGCCTCTGGATATGGCTTACCTGGACGTGAAGCCGGAAAAACCCAACGGCCGCACCGTGGTGCTGATGCACGGCAAAAACTTCTGCGCCGGTACCTGGGACGGCACGATCCGCGCGCTTTCAGCCAGCGGGTATCGCGTGATCGCACCCGACCAGATCGGCTTCTGCAAATCCACCAAGCCGGAGCATTATCAGTACACCTTCCAGCAGCTGGCGGATAACACCCACGCGCTGCTGAAAACGCTGGGCGTCGATCGCGTCACGGTTATCGGCCATTCGACCGGCGGCATGCTGGCGACCCGCTACGCGCTGATGTGGCCGCAGCAGGTGGAGCAGCTGGTGATGGTGAACCCAATAGGGCTTGAAGACTGGAAAGCGCGCGGCGTGCCGCATATTACGGTCGACCAGTGGTACCAGCGTGAGCTAAAGGTCAGTGCCGACGGCATTCGTCAGTACGAGAAAAACACCTACTACGCCGGGGAGTGGAAGCCGGAGTACGAGCGCTGGGTCACCATGCTTGCCGGGTTAAACAACGGGCCAGGCAAAGCGCGCGTGGCGTGGAACTCTGCGCTGCTCTACGACATGATTTATACCCAGCCGGTCGTCTATGAATTTAACGAGCTGAAGATGCCGGTATTATTGATGATCGGCACGAAGGACAACACCGCCATCGGGAAAGATCTCGCCCCGCCTGAGATCCGCAAAACGCTCGGCAACTATGCGGTGCTGGGAAAGGAGACGGCGAAGCGCATCCCGCACGCTACGCTGGTGGAATTTAACGACATGGGCCACGCGCCGCAGATGCAGGATCCTGAGCGCTTCCACGAGGCGCTGCTTAAGGGGCTTCAGGCCCGCTGACTGGTTTGCAGCAACAGCCCGCGCAGCCACGCCTGCGCGGGATTGCGGTGCGTTCTGCCGTGCCAGGCCATGCTCTTGGTAAAGCCTGGCACTGGAGCTGGCGTCTCGCAGATGAACATCCCCGTCTGATTTTCCGCGATGCGTGACGGCACGACGGCAATCATATCGCTGAGGGCCAGCACGTCCGGCAGAACCAAAAAGTGGCTCACCGAGAGCCCCACGTGCCGCGTCCGGCCAATTTTCTCCAGCGCGCTATCGGTTACCCCGCGAAAGCCGTCTCCCTCGTAAGAGACCAGCACATGCTCAAGGGCGCAAAATCGGTCTAACGTCATTGGCTCTCCGGCGTTTGGATGATCGGCGCGCATCATGCATACGTACCGTTCATCATAAAGCGCACGGCTGTGAAGCTCATCGGGCGTGGTGTGGGGGGTGATAAGCGCTACGTCAATAGCGCCCTGCTCAAGCTGGCTGACAAGGCTACCGGGGGTAACGGGCACCACGCGCACGCGTATGCCAGGCGCCTGTGTTTTAAGGGCGGCGATAAACGGCACAACAACCGCCCGAAGTGCATAATCCGTAGCGGCAAGAGTGAAGGTGAGGCGAGCGGTATTTGGGTCAAAGGCAACGGGCTGAAGCAGCACGTCGATATCCGCGAGAATGCGCTTCACCGGAGCGGCCAGCGCTTCCGCGCGCGTGGTTGGCACCATGCCGTGCGGGGCGCGGATAAAGAGCGGATCGTCGAAGTAGTCCCGCAGGCGGTTGAGCATGCCGCTCACGGCGGGCTGGGTCAGAGCAAGACGCGCCGCCGCGCGGGTGACGCTGCGTTCATCCAGCAGAGCGTCAAGCGTTTTCAGCAGGTTTAGATCCAGCGTGCGCAGATCCGCTTTCATGATGTTTTGCTACCTCTTTTCCGTTCACTATTATGGCGCTGCCCGCTGTCGACGCGTTGCGTTTCCCGCTATGATGGGCGGCTAGTCTAAGGAGAACGCATGGTCTGGATAATGCTGGCAACGCTTGCCGTGGTGTTTGTAGTTGGGTTTCGTGTCCTGACCTCGGATTCCCGCCGCGCCATCAAACGCTTGAGCGAACGGCTGGGTATCACCCCGATGCCGGTAGAATCGATGATCGACCAGTTCGGTAAAACGCCGGGCAATGAGTTTATCCGCTACCTTGAGCGCCCAGACGAAGCGCACCTGCAAAACGCCGCCCAGGTCCTGCTTATCTGGCAGGTCTGCATCGTCGACGGTAGCGAAGAGAATCTGCATACCTGGCACCGCATGCTGCGTAAAGCCCGCCTGGCCGCACCGATCACCGATGCGCAAATCCGCCTCGCGCTCGGCTTCATGCGCGAGATAGAGCCCGATCCGCAGGAGCTTGACGCCTTCCAGCTGCGCTATAACCAGCTTTTCCTCCCGGAAGAGGGCGTGTTTTATCTGCACTGATATCACGAAACGTGATGAAGAGTATAAAGCATCGTCATTAGATTTATATCTGCCGCAGGCGCACCATCACTTCATCCACTCGCTGATGAGGTGAACCATGAAACAATCCGCCATTATCTGGCCAAACGACTACCTGCCAGGCACAACCGATAACTTTGCATCCAACGAAATCATCGTCGCCGGGCTGAGCGCAAAAGAGATTTGGGCGCAGCTTAACGACACTACCCTGTGGCCGAACTACTACAGCAACGCCGAAGATATTCGTTTTCACGACGGCAGCGGTCCGGAACTGAGCGCCAACGCCCGCTTCCGCTTTACGACCTTTGGCTTCCCGGTTGAGGCGCAGGTCACGGAGTATGTTCCGCCCGTTGACGGCGAAGCCGCACGGATCGCCTGGCACGGCTGGGTGGAGGGCGATGCCAGCTCGCGTCTGGATGTGAGCCACGCCTGGCTGTTTGAAGACTTGCCGGGAAACCGCGTCCGTATTCTGACTCAGGAGTCGCAGAAAGGCGTTCCTGCACAGGAACTTGCTCGCACCGTGCCGAATCCGATGATCAACGGGCACCAGGAGTGGATCGTTGGGCTGGCGAATGCAGCGATGCAAGAAAAGTTGTCGAAACGTTAAATTCGTCACACTTTTGATGATAAACTGCGCGACTTTTCCGCACGTTTTTATCTTCAGGTGATGCCATGACAGAACATATCCAGCCCACAACCAGACCGCAGACCAAAGAGGTGTCGCGCCCCAACTGGTCGGCGGTTTTCTCCGTGGCGTTCTGCGTCGCCTGCCTGATCACCGTCGAGTTTCTACCGGTGAGCCTGCTGACGCCGATGGCGCAGGATCTGGGCATTTCCGAGGGCGTGGCGGGGCAGTCCGTTACCGTCACCGCGTTTGTGGCGATGTTCGCCAGCCTGTTTATCACTCAGGCGATCGGCACCATTGACCGTCGTAAAGTGGTCATTCTGTTCAGCGTGCTGCTGACGCTCTCCTGCCTGCTGGTCTCTTTCGCTGAAAGCTTCACCCTGCTGCTGCTCGGCCGTGCCTGCCTGGGGCTGGGATTAGGCGGCTTCTGGGCGATGTCCGCCTCGCTGACCATGCGCCTGGTGCCCGCGCGTACGGTGCCGAAGGCCCTGTCCGTCATCTTCGGCGCGGTCTCCATCGCGCTGGTGATTGCCGCGCCGCTGGGCAGCTTCCTCGGCGGGATTATCGGCTGGCGTAACGTGTTCAACGCGGCGGCGGTGATGGGCGTGTTGTGCATTATCTGGGTGTGGAAAGCGCTGCCGTCCCTGCCGGGTGAGGCGGCGCACCACAAACAGAACATGTTCGCGCTGCTGAAACGTCCGGGCGTGCTGGCGGGGATGACCGCCATCTTCATGGCCTTTGCCGGGCAGTTTGCTTTCTTCACCTATATCCGCCCGGTGTATATGACCATGGCGGGCTTTGACGTGGACGGCCTGACGCTGGTGCTCCTGAGCTTCGGTATCGCCAGCTTTGTCGGCACCTCACTGTCGTCTCAGTTCCTGAAGCGCTCCCTGAAGGTGGCGCTGGCGGGTGCCCCGCTGGTGCTGGCGATCAGCGCCGCGGTGCTGGTGTTGTGGGGCAGCGATAAGTGGGTGGCGTCTGCCATCGCGATTATCTGGGGCTTTGCCTTTGCGCTGGTGCCGGTGGGCTGGTCGACGTGGATCACCCGCTCGCTTGCCGATCAGGCGGAAAAAGCCGGGTCGATTCAGGTAGCGGTGATCCAGCTGGCGAACACCTGCGGCGCGGCGGTGGGCGGCGTAGCGCTCGACCATCTGGGGCTGACGTCACCGCTGGTGATTTCCGGCACGCTGATGCTGCTGACGGCGCTGCTGGTGGCGGGGAAGGTTAAGGCGAAGTAGTGCTTTTCTCCCTCTCCCGTGGGAGAGGGTTGGGGTGAGGGCATCAGGCTACGCCGATGCCTTAACCCTTCTGCGTGAATCCATCGAAATCAACACCACCGACGACACAATCAACAGCGTCCCCAGCCAGTCCGGCAGGGTGAATGCCACCCCCAGCAACACCACCGACAGCAGCGCGCTGCTCAGCGGTTCGGCGCAGCTCAGAATGCTCGCTTTCGGCCCGCCGATCATCTGTGCGCCTTTCAGATACAGGCTGAACGTCAGCGCGGTGCCAATCACCACCAGGTAGAAAAACGCCAGCAGCAGGCCGCCGTCGATCACGAAGGTGGTGCCGCGTCCGGCGTAGAACGGCGTCAGCATTAATCCCGCAATCAACATACTCCAGCCGACAATCGGCAGCGTGCCGTAGCGGGCTATAAGCGTTGATGGATAGGTGGTGTAAAACGCCGCGGCAAACGCTGAGGCGATACCGAAGAACAGCGCGGCAGGCGAGATGGAGAGCGACGTCGGGTCGCCGTGGGTGACCAGCAGGAAGGTACCCACAAGCGACGTGAAAATCGCGGATAAGACAAATATGCCGGGACGCGTTTTCCGCGCCAGCGCAAACCATGCCACGATAATGGTCGGCGACAGAAACTGGAGCACGGTGGCCGTTGCCGCATTGGATTTTTCAATCGTCAGCAGGAAGGTGAGCTGCACGGTGAGCGCGCCAACCAGCGAGAAAAACAGCAGGCTGAGGGCGTCTTTGCGGTTTTTGATGACCGAGAAAATCTTGTCGCCGTGAACGAAGGAGAGCGTCAACAGGATCACGCCGGTAAACAGCAGACGAACCATGGTCAGGTAAGGCGAAGAAATGTGGCTTTTCTCCATGATGTACTGCGCGCAAACCCCGGAACTGCCCCATAAAACGGCGGCGATCAGGACGTTGAGCATCCCTTTGCGTGTGGAACCCATGTTCTCCCCTGTTATGTTGTCGTTAATTCGGTCAACAGCATAGCATGGTTGTGTGCGGCCTGATGCCCTCACCCCGGCCCTCTCCCACGGGGAGAGGGAGCGAACACTAAAAACGGCAACTTTCGTTGCCGTTTTGCTTTTACTTTAGAACCACGCCTCCCACATCGCGCCGACGTTGAAGTCGTCCAGCGTCTCATCTTTGGTGTTGTTCACGCGCGCGGTGCGTTCGTTATCCACCTTGCCGCCGGTCACGTAGAAGCGCAGCATCGGGCGGAACTCCGGCCCCATGGCGATAGACATGTTCTGCGACAGGGTCAGCTTCCAGCCCTTGTTGTCGCCGCCGTTGTCGTAATCCACGTGCTGCCAGCCCGCTTCCAGCCAGGTGGAGTGAACGTCGTTCCACCAGTGCATCGGGCGCACGATGGCATTGTAGTTCTTGCGGTTGTCGGTCTTATCGCGGCTATTGTCGTAATCGTGGAAGGCGAGGATGTACTCCACCTGCGTCGCCTGGGTGAATTTGTACAGCCCTTCGAAGCTGGCGTAGACCGTGGTCAGGTCTTCGGTTTTATTGAACACGCTGTTGTCCGAATTATCGGAGTAGCGGGCGATCACCTTGTTCACGCCGCTGTCGTTTGTGTGGCTCAGCACCACGCCACCCTGCCAGGCGTTAAGACGCTCGTCGCTCTCTACCGCTTTTGAATCAAAGCCGTAGTTGGCGTACAGCTCCAGATCCAGCGGACCGAGCTTCATGCCGTGGATTTTAGAGGTGGCCGCGTAGTTACCTTTGTCGCCCGTGCCGGACCCGCCGGTACAGGTGATGCGTGACGGGTTCGCTTCGTCTTCCATCACTTCCGGGCTACAGGATTCCACTGCCGCCACGGCAGCGACGTCAAACTGCACGCCGCCGATATCGAAGTTCTTCACCCCGGCGCCCTGGCCGTCGTGGTTCATCCAGAAGTAATCGTTGATACCCTGCTGCGGACGCTGGTGGAAGTCGCGACCGGCCCAGAAATAGGCGTTCGGGTTGGAGGCCATAATGTTGGTCACCCCCGCGTAGGCCTTTTTCAGGTTAACTTCGTCGCCCCAGTGGTCGATCATCACGTTGATGTCCCAGATGGCGCCGTTTTCGCCCTTGAAGGCTTTGGAGAGCTGGAACTCGCCGCCGTTGCCTTCGTTACCCAGACGACCGATCGCGGACGCGCCGTTGTAGGAGCCATCGACAGCCACGTATTTCTGATCGGCAGCCTGGAAGTGTGCGCCGTAGCGGGCGTAGCCGGTAAATTTAACCCCGAACGGGATCGCCATATCCGGGGATTGCGCCGCGCTCTGCGGCTCGGTCACCACGTCCGCTTTTTTCGCGACCGCCGCATCCATTTTAGCCTGACGCTCGGCCAGGGCTTTATCCACCGCTTTCGCCACAATGGCGTCGATTTGCTCCTGAGTGAATTCCTGAGCGAGGACGGAAATTGGGCAAAGCGCGGCGATAACCGCCATGGTTAATGGAAGTTTTTTAATCGTATTCATGGTTATCTCAATATAGTTTAATTTTATTCAGACAATAACCATCCCGCTCCGATCTGACAGAATATGTCGCTATCATCAGAACAAGTGGATTTCTAGTTTTAGGTACAGAGGTATTACATTAAATTATTTCGCCATAGACTATCTCTGATATAAATGAATAATCTCTTCAGATAATTCACGCGCTAATAGCGAATTCATTAAATGATCCTGCGCGTGCACCATAATTAATGTCATCGGCTGGCGGGCTTCGCCCGCGTCCTGCTCAATCAGTTTGG
Organism: Colias nastes; assembly: GCA_907164665.1. Classification (NCBI taxonomy): domain Eukaryota; kingdom Metazoa; phylum Arthropoda; class Insecta; order Lepidoptera; family Pieridae; genus Colias; species Colias nastes. The sequence goes on from CAJQZM010038881.1 coordinate 160,146, forward strand.
TCTGCATCTTGTGCGCCTGGCGCGCGTAGCCGTCGGCTTCGCGCAGCAGGCTTTTGGCCTCGTCAAGGTTGCCCTGGCGCGCCGCGTGCAGGGCTTCAAAGCACAGGCTGCGGGACTGCCCGGCGTTGACGATAATTTCCATTACGGCTTCTTCTAGTGCGATCATTATCTTTACTCTTTATCAAAACTATTATTTAAGGCGGTGGCGGCAAACCACTCTCCGCTTTTTTTAATGGTGCGCTGCTGCGTCTCTACATCGAGCTGAATAAAACCGTAGCGGTTTTTATACGCATTACACCACGACCAGTTATCAATAAACGTCCACATATGGTAGCCAAGGCAATTGCAGCCTTCGCTAATACCTTTGTGCAGCCACGATAAATGCTCAGAAATAAAATCAATGCGGTATTGATCGTTAATCTGGCCGTTTTCAATAAAGCGCTGCTCATTTTCGACACCCATGCCGTTTTCCGAAATAAAGCAGCGGGGGTTGCCGTAATGGTCGCGCAGGTTAACCAGAATATCGTAAATACCCGGCTCGTAGATTTCCCAGCCGCGGTACGGGTTCATCTTGCGGCCCGGCATCTCGTAATTATCAAAGAACCACTCCGGCATAAACGGCGCCTGCGGGTTCACCGCGCTGTCGCGACACTTCACGCGACGCGGCTGATAGTAGTTAATGCCGAGCAGGTCGATTTTCCCTTCCGCAATCAGGAAACCGTCTTCCGGCTTGCAGGCGGGCAGCTGGTCGTAAGATTTCAGCAGCGCCAACAGATCCGCCGGGTATTCGCCGCGCAGGACCGGGTCGAGGAAGCTGCGGTTAAACATTAGATCCGCAACGTGCGCCGCCTTCACGTCTGCCGGGTTCCGGGAGCGCGGGTAAGACGGCGTCAGGTTCAGCACGATGCCGATCTCCCCCGCGTAGTGCCCGGCGCGGTAGGCCTGAACCGCCTTCGCATGGGCCAGCACCGTGTGATACGCCACGGTGGCCGCCCGGCGGAAATCCACTACGTTGGGGTAGTGGAAGTCGTACAGATAACCGCCTTCCACCGGCACGATCGGCTCGTTGAAGGTAAACCAGTGCAGCACGCGGTCGCCGAACAGCTCGAAGCATATCTGTGCATAGCGGGCGTACGCGTCCACTACGTCACGGTTTTCCCAGCCGCCAATTTCCTGCATCGCCATCGGCATGTCGAAATGGAACAGGGTGATAAACGGCGTGATGCCCTGTTCATTCAGCTCATCAATGACCTGATTGTAAAAATCGACCGCGTCCGGGTTCACTTCACCGATGCCGTCGGGGATCAGGCGCGCCCAGCTAATCGAGGTACGAAAGCTGTTGTGGTTCAGCTGTTTTAACAGCTGAATGTCCGTTTTCCAGTGCTGATAAAACGTGGAGGTGTGCTGCGGCCCCACGCCGTTGTGAAAACGGTTCGGCTCGCGGGCAAACCAGTAGTCCCACGTGGTTTCACCCTCTCGTGTCCCTTCCGTCTGGAGAGCGGAGCTTGCGCTGCCCCACCAGAAGTTATCGGGAAATGCGTATTTCATGACCCTTCCTCTTTGACTTAATTGCTTGTGGCTTCAGCGGCACCCACGGTTGCAGCCTGGGCTTTCTGCTCTTCGTTTTTAATCAGCGTACGCTCATAGGCGCGCAGGAACGGCAGGTACATCAGCGCCGACATCACCATGCAGACGAGGCACATCACCACCGGGCTCAGCGCCCAGTTCGCCGCCCACGAGGCGCCAATCGGCGCGGGCGTGGTCCACGGGGTTAACGAAACCACCTGAGCCAGCCAGCCGAGTTTAGTTGCGCCGTACGCCAGGCAGGCGTTGACCAGCGGAACGAACACGAACGGGATAAACAGCATCGGGTTCATGATGATCGGCGCGCCGAACAGAATCGGTTCGTTGATGTTAAAGAAGCTTGGCACAACGCCCATTTTGCCGATGGTGCGCAGATGGGTAACGCGGCTACGCAGCAGGAGGAACGCCAGCGGCAGGGTCGAGCCTACGCCGCCAATCAGCAGGTAGTGATCCCAGAAACCTTGCAGATAAACGTGCGGCAGCGCCGCGCCCGCCGCCAGTGCCGCCTGGTTTGCAGAGAGGTTCGCCATCCAGAACGGGTTCATGATGCCGGTGACAATCAGCGAGCCGTGGATACCCGCGAACCAGAAGATCTGGCACAGCAGCACGGAGAGCAGAATCGCGGGCAGGGAGTCAGACGCCGAGACCAGCGGCTCCAGCAGGTGCATGATCGCCTGCGGGATGATCATCCCGGTCTGCGCTTCAATGAACAGGTTCAGCGGGTGCAGCGTCCCGATCACCACCATCACCGGGATCAGGATCTCAAACGAACGCGCCACGCCGGTCGGCACCTCTTTCGGCAGGCGGATGGTGACGTTGTTCTGCTTCAGCCACGCGTACACGCGGGTGGAGTAGATCGCGGTGATAAGCGCAGTGAAGATCCCCTGGCCGGAGAGATACTGGGTCGAAATTTTGCCATCGGCATAGGGTGCTGCGACCAGCAGGAAGGCCATAAAGGCCAGCAGGCCGGACATCACCGGATCGAGGTTAAACTGACGCCCCAGGCTCGCCCCAATCCCCACCGAGATGAAGAAGGTCATCACGCCCATGCTGAGGTTAAAGGGCAGCATCAGCTGTTCGCGGTAGGTCTCGGAGAAATCCAGCCAGCCGCGGGCGAAGCTGTTGGTGGTATCCGCCGAAAACGGCGGGAAGATAAACACCAGCATAAACGAGCCGATGATCATAAACGGCAGCGCGGCGGTAAAGCCGTCGCGGATGGCAATCACATACTTTTGCTGACCCAGCTTCGCGGCCAGCGGGGTAATTGATTGCTCAATGACCGCGACCATAGATTGATATAACGAACTCATGTGAACACCTTTTAGTGTGCCGCTTCGATAAGCGACAGAGCATAGTCCAGTACTTTATCGCCACGCTGCATGCCGTAATCCATCATGTCGATGGGCTGCACCGGAATGCCTTGCGTCGCTGCCTTGTCTGAGAGTGTCTTTAACATGTATTTCACTTGCGGTCCGAGAAGCACCACCTGATAGTGCGGAAACTGCGTATCAAATTCGGATACGCCATACGCATCTATCTTCACGGGTAAGCCCCGTTCTTTTGCAACATCGATCATTTTGCTGACCAGCAGGCTGGTGGACATCCCGGCAGAGCAGCACAGCATAATCTTGAACATCGACAACCATCCTCAAAATGTAAAAAGTTATTGCGAGGATGATTGGACATGATACGGAAACCGGTTTCCATTTATAAAAGACAGAACTGTGACAACCATCAAGATCCCTTACTTATGAGGCTAATTAACCGGATGTGGGTCACATAATTTGGCTGTTTTGGCATCAATTTGAGTGGAAACGGAAAATCGGTTTCCATGGAAAACGGAAACGGATATACTCCGTTCTGGCTATAATGTGAGCCGTAGCGGTGATGGAAATTACAGACGCCAGTTGCGTCTGACAGGGGAGAGAGATGTCTACAATCAACGATGTATCGCGTCTGGCCGGGGTGTCCAAAGCCACGGTATCACGGGTGTTGAGCGGGTCGCGTGGCGTTAAAGAAGCCAGCCGCCAGGCTGTTCTGAAAGCGGTGGACGAGCTGAACTATCGTCCCAACGTGATCGCCCAGTCGCTGCTCAGCCAGTCGACGGGCTGCATTGGGGTGATTTGCGCGCAGGAAAACATTAACCAGACCACCGGTTACCTGTACGCGCTGGAAAAACACCTCAGCCAGCATCAAAAACATCTGCTGCTGCGTTTCGCACACACGAAAACAGAAGTGATGAACGCCCTTGAAGAACTCTCCTGCGGCTTATGTGATGACATTCTGGTGATTGGCGCGCGTTTCCCGCTGGACGTGGACATGGACAACGTGATTCTGGTCGACTGTATGGAAGCCGATAACGCCAACAGCATTCAGTTCGATCACGCGTTCGCGGCTGAAACGGCCTGCAACTATCTCACCAGCCAGGGGCGTCGCCAGATAGCGCTCATCCACCCGCACGGCAGCGGCTTTGCCGATCAGGTGCTGTTGGGTTACAAACATGCGCTGGAGAAAAACTTCCTGCCCTTTAATCGCAACCTCGTGTTTATGGACGCAACTTCATCGTCCGTTGCGCTTCAGGAATTACTCAACAACGCGTCCACGCTGAACTTCAACGCGCTGCTGGTGGCGGATGAGCAGGAAGCCCAGCGGGTGATCCCGCAGTTACAGGCGTTTAATAAATCGGTACCGGAAGACATCATGGTCTTTAGCCTCGGCGGTTCGCTGCATCTGCCGGGTATCCCGGTGATCCCGGCCATTGAGTATTCCATGGACGCCATGGCGGCGCGTATCGTGAGCTGGCTGACAGAGAAAACGCAGATGCTGGGGTCCTACGTGCTGCGCGGGGATTTAATTATTCCAGATGTGCGGAAGCGTTAAACGTGTAATGTAGGCCGGGTAAGCGCAGCGCCACCCGGCGCTCAACCCTCAGTAATCTTCCATACAATCCACCTGACTGACTGCATCCCAGTAGGCGTCCAGGTTGTCACGCTTCACGGCGGTGATGGCGTTTTTGATCAGCAGCTGATTGGCCTCAGACGACAAAATCATCGCCTGCCAGGCCTTATCGCTCTGCTTTTTCTGCGGGGTACAGGTTTTCTTTACATCTTTCAGGACCTGCTGTTTTATCTGGGCCTCTTTCTCCGGAGCGCTCTTCTCCTGCGCGTGAACAAACGCAGCGAAAATCAGGCAAACGAGCAGGCAAACCAGGTGTGCAGATTTCATCGAAACCTCCTTTGAAAGTCACATGCTTCCCCTGAAATATATCGTTACATTCATCAACGCGATTCAAGCCAAAAGTATGAATTTACGCATTCTGCGTGCGGGATCCGATCGCCAGTGCAATGCCATAGCTTACTAACACCGCGAGACTCATTTTCAGCATCGTTTCTCCGCCGATACCCGCGAGAGGCGCTGCGATCCCGCCGAATAAAAACATCAGCATGCCCAGAATGGCTGACGCTGTGCCGGACTCCTTCGTGTCGACTGCGCTCATCGCTTCTGAACCCGCAATGGTGCTGATCCCGCTGTTAAATGCGACGGTGAAAAAGAGTGCAACCAGTGCCGGAACGGAAAGCTGCATCCACGCAAAGAGCAATGTCAGCCCCGCGCAGGACAACGCCAGAACGAGGCCTGTTCGCATCAATCTTTCCGCCAGATGGCGGCGTGCCAGACGGGAGAAAATCAGCGCTGAGACGATCAGGCCGATACCGTTCACACCGAACAGCAGGCTGAACTGCATGGCGCTCAGGCCATACTCGTTTTGCATCACAAAGGAGGATGCCCCGATATAGGCGAACAGCCCCGCCAGCATGAAGGCCTGGATCAGGCAGTAGCGCATAAAGCGACGATTTTTAAGTACCGTCCTGGCGGTTTGCGTCAGCGATCCCCTGCCCTGTTTCTCTGTGAGGGACTCGCGGATAAAAAGCTGGCTGGCGATCAGCAGCGCCAGACCCGCCCCTGCCATTACCCAGAACAGCATCCGCCAGTCGAAATGCGACGCGATATAGCCACCGAGTACCGGGGACACCACGGGCGCGATGCCGTTGACCGTCATCAGTAGGGCAAAAAACTGCGTTAGCATCGTGCCATGATAGTTATCGCGGGCGATGGAGCGGGCAAGTACGGAGCCGCCCGCCCCGGCAACGCCCTGCACAAATCGCCAGCCGATCAGGGCGTAAATATTCTGCGTGCTGGCGCAAAGCACTGAAGCCAGTACAAACAGCAAAAGTGAGAACAGCAGCGGCGTTTTACGTCCGATGCGATCGCTTAGCGGGCCGAAAAAGAGTTGTCCCAGCCCCAGGCCAATCAGCGCCGAGGTAAGAGAAAGCTGCGTCAGCGTTGTGGAGGTGTTGAGCTGGGTGGCGATCTCCGGCAGCGCCGGAAGATAAAAATCGGAACACAGCGGCCCGATCGCCGTCAGCAGGCCAAGGATGGCCGCGAAAGAAAAAGAGACTTTTGCCATAGGTATTTACTCTGATGGCCGGGCAACGTTGCGCCGCCCGGCAGTGATGTTACTGAATCCCGCCGCCCAGCGATTGCCACAGCGTGATGCGGTTTTCCAGGTCGGTTTGCTGCAAGGCAATCAGTGATTCCTGCGCCGACCACAGCGACCGCTGCGCGGTGAGCACCGTCAGATAATCGCCCGCGCCAGCCTTGTAACTGCGCGTCGCCACATCCAGCGTTTTTTGCTCCGCCGCCACGTATTCACGCTGGGCATCAAGCTGTTCACTCAACGTTTCGCGCCGGGCCAGCGCGTCGGCCACGTCCTTGAACGCGCTCTGGATGGTTTTCTCATAGGTCGCAATTAACCCTTTTTTCTCGGCTTCCGCATAGCGCAGCTGCGCCATATTGTTGCCGCCGCTGAACAGCGGCAGGGTGATGGAAGGGGCAAACGACCAGACCTTCATCCCGTGGCTGAACAGGGACGACAGCGAATCGCTGCCGACGCCCGCGCTGGCGGTGAGCGAGATGGTCGGGAAGAAGTTGGCGCGCGCCGCGCCGATGTTGGCGTTGGCGCTCAGCAGGTTGTGTTCCGCCTCCTGAATGTCCGGACGACGCAGCAGCGCGCTGGAGCTAACGCCCGCCGGGATCAGCGTGATGGCGTTGTCGCTCAGGCTCTCCAGCGTGCCGGGTAGCAGGTTCTCGGGCACCGTATCGCCCGCCAGCAGGTTGAGAGCGTTTTTGTCCTGCATCACAAGCGTCTGGTAGCTCGCCACGCTGGCGCGCGCCTGCTGGTAAACCGCCATCGCTTCACTGACGTCCGTTGCCGCTGCCACGCCTACTTCCTGCTGGCGCTTCACAATCTTGAGTGAGTTTGCGGCGCTCTCCAGGGTGGACTTCGCCAGCGCCAGATTGCTGTTATCCGCCGCCAGCGTCACCCAGGCCGTGGTCAGCTCGCTGACCATCGTCAGGCGCGTGTTCTGCGCGGTGAATTCGCTGGCAAGCCAGGTTTCACGCGCGGCACGCGACAGGCTCTGGTTGCGGCCAAACAGATCCAGTTCGAAGCTGGAGACCGCGCCGTTGGCTTCGTCACTTGTCGCGACACCGCTCGCCAGCGTGCGGCTGCGGGTGTGGCTCAGTTCCGCGTCCACCGTCGGGAACAGGGACGAGCGCGTTTCGCCATACTGGGCACGGGCGGCGTCGATATCCGCAATCGCTTTTTGCACGTCGCGGTTGCTGTTGAGCGCCATCGTCACCACGCTTTTCAACCGCGCATCATTCATCACCTGCTGCCACTGGCTCACCACGGCGTTGGCTTCGCCATGGGCGCCCGGCAACGTCGTCGGGACGGGGGCGTCCGGGCGCTGATACGTGGGATCTAATGACACACAGCCCGCGCTCAGCAGCGCTAACGTTAATACGGTTACACGAAACATTATGACCTCCGGTTTGCGTGCTTACCGGAGAACAGACGTTTCACCAGTACAAAGAATAAAGGAACAAAGAAGATGGCCAGCAGCGTCGCGGCCAGCGTCCCGCCGATAATACCGGTACCGATCGCCACGCGGCTGTTGGCCCCGGCGCCGGTGGCAATCGCCAGCGGCGTCACGCCTGCGATAAACGCCAGCGAGGTCATGATGATCGGACGCAGACGCGTCTGGGCGGCCCGCAGGGCGGCGCGCGTCAGGGAGTAGCCTTCGGCCACTTTGGCTTCGGCAAACTCGACAATCAGAATGGCGTTCTTCGACGACAGACCGATGGTGGTCAGCAGCGCCACCTGGAAATAGACGTCGTTGTTCAGGCCGCGCAGGGAGGCGGCAACCGCCGCGCCCAGCACCCCTAGCGGGATCACCATGATGACCGAAATCGGTACTGACCAGCTCTCATACAGCGCTGCCAGGCACAGGAACACCACCAGGATCGAGAGGGCATAAAGGCTCATCGCCTGGCCGCTCGCCAGTTTTTCCTGCAACGACAAACCGCTCCACGCCCATGTGCTGCCGGACGGCAGGCTGTTTGCCAACTGCTCCATTTTGCTCATCGCCGTGCCGGAGCTGGCGCCACTGGCGTTTTCGCCCTGAATCTCATACGCCGCCGAGCCGTTGTAGCGCACCAGGCTTTCCGGGCCGTACTCCCAGCGGGTGGTGGCGAAGGCGGAGAACGGTGTCATGGTGCTGTCGCTGCCGCGCACATACCACTTGTTGAGATCCGACGGCACGGCGCGATAGTCGCTGTCGCCCTGGATGTAGACCTTTTTCACGCGGCCGCGATCGATAAAGTCGTTCACGTAGGTCCCGCCCCAGGCGCTGGAGAGGGTGTCGGTGACGTCGCTCAGGGACAGCCCCAGCGACACGGCTTTGTTGTTATCGATATCCACCTGAAGCTGCGGCATCTGCGGCAGATCGTTGGCGCGCACGGCGTGCAGCGAGTTGTCCTGGTTGGCTTCGCCAATCAGCTGGTTACGCAGTTTCAGCAGCGCGTCGCGGTCGGTGCCGCCGCTGGCCATCAGCTCAAAGGTAAAGCCGTTGCTCTGGCCTAAACCATCCACCGCCGGGGGCGTCATGGCGAAAATTGTGGCATCCCGAATGGTGCTCAGCTCCTGCGTGGCGCGCAGGGCAATGGCCTGGGCGGTATTCTCATCGCCTTTGCGCTCTGACCAGTTTTTCAGGGAGACGAACGCCATCCCGGCGTTCTGGCCGCTGCCGCTGAAGCTGAAGCCTTCAATGGTGAAGATCACGTTGGTGTTGGCTTTCTCTTTGGTGAGGAACCACTCGCGTACCTGGCGGCTTACCTCGGCGGTACGCACCGCGGTTGCGCCGGCAGGCAGGGTGTACTGCACCATGATTTCACCCTGGTCTTCGGTTGGCAGGAAGCTGCCCGGCAGTTTTAGCATGGCGAACCCCATCGCGCCGCAGAGCAGGGCGTAGATCACCAGCATGCCACCGGAACGGCGCAGGGCGCGCAGCACCTTGTTCTGATAGCTGTGCTCGGTCTTACTGTAGAAGCGGTTAAACGCGCCGAAGAAGCCCTTTTTGTGCGGAGCGGTGTGATTCAGGATCGAGCCGCACAGCGCGGGCGTCAGGGTCAGCGCCACCACCACGGAGAGGAACATCGCCGAAATAATGGTGACCGAGAACTGGCGGTAAATGACCCCGGTAGAGCCGCCGAAGAAGGCCATCGGCAGGAATACCGCAGAGAGCACCAGCGCAATGGCGATCAGCGCGCCGGAAATTTCGCCCATCGATTTTTCGGTCGCTTCCCGGGCGGGCAGCCCTTCGTCGCGCATAATACGCTCGACGTTTTCCACCACCACGATGGCGTCATCCACCAAAAGCCCTATCGCCAGCACCATCGCAAATAGCGTCAGGGTGTTGATGGAGTAACCGAACAGCGCCAGCACGCCGAAGGTGCCCAGCAGCACCACCGGCACCGCCAGCGCCGGGATCAGCGTCGCACGGATGTTTTGCAGGAACAGGTACATCACCACCACCACGAGGATAATGGCTTCGAACAGGGTCTGAATCACGTCCTCAACGGAGATCTTGATGAACTCGGTGCTGTCTTTCGGGTAGGCCACGTCGTAGCCTTCCGGCATCGACTTTTTGAACTCGGCGATCTTATCTTTTACCGCCGTGGCGGTGTTAAGCGCGTTGGCGCCCGGTGAGAGCATCACCGCCATACCCGCCGCCGGGTGGCCGTTCAGCTTCGCGGTGGCGGTGTAATCTTCGCTGCCCATCTCCACGCGCGCGACGTCGCTGATGCGCACCACCGCACCGTTGGACTGGCTCTTGACGATGATCTTTTTGAACTCATCGACCGTTTGCAGACGCGACTGAGCGCGGACGGTGGCGGTCAGCTGTTGGGCGTTCGACGAGGGCAGCGCGCCGATTTTACCGGCGGAAACCTGCACGTTCTGCGCTTCAATCGCGCTCTGCACGTCGGAGGGCATCAGCGAGTACGACGCCAGCTTCGCCGGGTCGAGCCAGATGCGCATCGCGTATTCTGCACCGAACACCTGTAGGCTACCGACGCCATCCACGCGCGCCAGCGGATCCTGCATATTACTCACCAGCCAGTCGGCGATATCCGAGCTGCTGGCGGTGTCGGTTTTGTCATATACGCCCATGATCAGCAGGAAGTTGCTCTGGGATTTTTCGACGGTGATCCCGGACTGCTGCACCTCGGTCGGCAGGCGCGATTCTGCCTGCTGGACTTTATTCTGCACCTGTACCTGAGCGGTGTCCGGATCGGTTCCCTGTTCAAACGTGACGTTAATGCTCACCGACCCGTCCGAGCTGCTGGTGGAGGTGAAGTAGAGCAGGTTATCCAGCCCGGTGAGCTGCTGCTCGATCACCTGCGTCACGCTGTTCTCCAGCGTTTGTGCGGAGGCGCCGGTGTAGGTGGCGGATATTTTGATCGACGGCGGGGCAACGTCCGGGTACTGCGCAACGGGCAGCGTGCGGATCGCCAGTATCCCGGCGAGCATGATGAGAATGGCGATAACCCAGGCAAAGACCGGGCGACGCACGAAGAAACGGGAAAACATCAGGCGTTTCCTCCGTTGGTTTTCATCTCTTCAGCTTTCACTTCCTGCCCGGCGGTGACTTTGTCGGTGCCTTCCACAATCAGCTTATCGCCAGCCTTCAAACCGCTCAGCACCAGCCATTTGTCGCCGTAGGTGTCACCCGTCTCCAGCTGACGCTGTTCGACCTTGTTGCTGGCGTTCACCACCAGCGCGGTGGCGGTGCCTTTGGCGTCGCGAGTGATGCCCTGCTGCGGGGCGAGGATCGCGTCATTCATGATGCCTTCATCCACTCTGGCGCGGACGAACATGCCCGGCAGAAGCTGATGCTGCGGGTTCGGGAAGACGGCGCGCAGGGTAACTGAGCCGGTAGACTCATCCACCGCCACTTCGGTCAGCGCCAGGCGGCCTTTTTCGCTGTAGCTGCTGCCGTCTTCGAGGATCAACGACACGTTCAGCGTATCGCTGTTGCTGGCGAGGGTTTGCTTGCGTAAACGCAGCAGATCGGCGCTGGAACGGGTTAAATCGACGTACATACTGTCCAGCCCGCGAATGGTGGCCAGCGCGGTATCCTGCTGGGCGGTCACCAGCGCGCCGGGGGTCACAGAGGAGATGCCGATACGTCCGGCAATCGGCGCGGTGACGGTGGTCCAGTTGAGGTTAATGCGGGCGCTTTCCAGCGCGGCTTTCTTTGACTCGACGCTGGCCTTGTCCTGCGCGCAGGTGGACTTCGCGTCTTCCGCATCCTGACGTGATACGCCGTCGTCCTTCACCAGCTGCGCATAGCGTCGGGCTTTCTGGCAGTCGGCCTGCACCAGCGCCTGCGCCTGTTTCAGTGCGGCGGCAGCTTCATTATAAGCGGCGCGGTAGCTGGAAGGATCGATCTGATACAGCGCCTGCCCGGCCTTGACCGTATCGCCTTCGGTGAACAGGCGCTTCTGGATAATGCCACCTACCTGGGGGCGCACTTCGGCGCTCATTGCGGCGGCGGTGCGGCCGGTCAGCTCGCTGACGACGGACACCGGCTGGCTCATGAGTGTGACAATCCCCACTTCCGGAAGAGGACGCTGGGGAGCAGATGTTTGCGCATTATCGCACCCTGTCAGGAGGAGTAATGCTGCGATGGAGGTTGTTATGGTTTTCATAATCTTTTTCCAGGGTGAACGAAGCCTGCCCTGTTAATCGCTTAACAGGGAGGAGGGCTAATTAAAAGCACAGCGATCCCGCATCTCTGGCAGAGCCAGAAATGAAAAAAGGGAAATTAATTATTTCCGCTAATTATTCACATGCGATTACTTCGCAGAGAAAAGCATATTTAAAATATTCTGGTATATGGGCTCTAATTGTTCTGACGGTACTTTTAAAGGCGTGAGTCGACGGTAAATCGTGCCTTCGATCATCACAGCGGTAATCTCCACGCAGCAGCGAATATGCTCATCGCTCAGGTGGGGGAACTGCTTTTTAAGGTGCTCACAGGCGTTGGCGAACATGCGGGCTTCGGCTTCGATCAGCATGTTTGCCACCAGCGGATTGCGCGTGGCCTCTGCGGACATTTCGAGCATTAGCGCGTCATCATCTTCGTTAAGCGTCTGGCGCCAGGCAAGCGCCTGCGGCATCCCTTCAACCAGGGTTTTGCCCTGCATCTCCTCAATACGTGAGTCGATAATGCGCCGGATCATCTCTTCAATGATCGCGTCTTTGTTACTGAAATAGCGATAGATTTGTCCGACGCTGAGCCTGGCTTCGCTGGCGATCTGCGACATGCTGGCAGCGTGAAATCCACTGGCGCGAAAGCAGCGGCGCGCGGCGGTGATGATTTCGTCCTGCCGTAGTTTTTGTCGTTCTTCCAGCTTTGTGCTCATCGTCGGCTACCGTAAAAAGTGAGAATGATCGTTCTCATTATACGTTTTCGGAGCCTATTGGAAAGGTTTTTTTTATTTACATATTGAATGAATATTTCCTTGTTTAAACAATGGAGGAAATAAGGAGTTTTTATGAAGGTTAAGCTGTGAGATATTCAGATTGCGCTGAAAATAAGGAGAGATTTATGCACCTGAGCATTACAGATAAAGTCACGGCTGAAGAAAAAGAAGAATTATTAACGGGGCTAAGAGCCTATAACGCGCAGTATTTAGATCTGGCGACGTTTAATGGCGATATTGGCGTATATATGCGAGACGACAATGGCGTCATGCTGGGCGGGTTAATCGGCGTACGGAAAGGCGACTGGCTGAACATCGACTATCTGTGGGTCAGTGACAGCGTGCGGGGTACGGGTGTGGGAAGCCAGCTTATCAAAACGGCTGAAGAGGAGGCCCGTCGCAAAGGCTGTCGTCACGCGCTGGTGGATACGGTCAGCTTCCAGGCGCGTCCGTTCTATGAAAAACAGGGTTATCAGGTGCAGATGTCCTTGCAGGATTACCCTTATCAGGGAATGCAGAGACACTATCTGTCCAAAAATCTTTAACCGCCGATCCCGGTGCCTATCACGGCTAACACGTGGCGCACCACGATCTCCGGCGAGAGGGCGCTAAGCCTCTCGTCATTGCGCATGCGGGAGAACGGCACCAGCACCAGGCTCAGCAGCGTAGTGAACAGCAGTTCGGGGGCCAGCGCCGGATTCAGCTTTCCTTCCTGCTGCCAGCCTTTGATGGTTGCCAGCGTGGTGTGATATTTCTCATCGCCAAAGCGTGCCTGCAAATGGGTGCGCAGTACCGGCATCTCGCCAATCACCTCCTGCATCCACAGCGGGGCAAACCAGCGATACTTTTCCGCCAGTTCGGCCAGCACCCTGACCATTTCCGTCAGGGCATCCACCGGCGAATCCCGGTTGTCGGCGAAAATCGCCCCGATCCGCTCGCGTAACGGCAGGAAGCGCTCCTCAATCATCGCATCCAGCAACTGTTCTCTGGAGTTGAAGTAGTAGTGCAGCATGGCGGGCGTCACGCCTGCTTCGCGGGCAATAGCGTTCAACGACGTATTGGCGATCCCCTGGCGGGAAAAGAGATTCAGGGCGATATCCAGCAGCTGTTCACGGCTGGCGGTAACGCGCTTGCCGCCGCGTGGCCGACCGGGGCGGCGGGGTTCAGAATTGTCCTTTTGTGCTGACATGGTCACCGTATCTCTTGATCTTATTCATCACTTCCACAAATATTAATTATACGATTAATTAATTTCAAGTGATGTCTTATGGAGTCCGACGTAATGACTCAACCTGCGAAAAAGGCGCCGTCGATTAAGCTGCTGTTCAGCGCACTCCTGCTGGTGATGCTGCTCTCGGCGCTGGATCAAACCATTGTTTCCACCGCGCTGCCGACTATCGTGGGTGAGCTGGGCGGGCTGGATAAACTCTCGTGGGTGGTAACGGCCTATATCCTCAGTTCGACCATCGTGGTGCCGCTGTACGGCAAATTCGGCGATCTGTTTGGCCGAAAAATCGTTCTGCAAATCGCGATTGTGCTGTTCCTTGTGGGGTCCGCGCTGTGCGGTCTGGCGCAGAACATGACCCAGCTGGTGCTGATGCGCGCCCTGCAAGGGCTGGGGGGCGGGGGGCTGATGGTGATCAGCATGGCTGCCGTGGCGGACGTGATCCCGCCTGCCGATCGGGGTCGCTATCAGGGGCTGTTTGGCGGCGTGTTTGGCCTGGCGACGGTGATAGGGCCGCTGATCGGCGGGTTTATCGTTCAGCACGCATCCTGGCGCTGGATTTTCTACATCAACCTGCCGCTGGGGCTGTTTGCCCTGCTGGTGATTGGCGCGGTTTTCCACGGCAGCGCGCGGCGCAGCAAGCATGAGATTGATTACCTGGGGGCGATTTACCTCAGCATGGCGTTGCTGTGCATCATTCTGTTTACCACCGAGGGGGGGACGATCCGCCAATGGAGCGACCCGCAGCTGTGGTGCATTCTGGCCTTCGGCCTGACGGGGATCGCCGGGTTTATCTACGAAGAGCGGCTGGCGTGGGAGCCGATTATCCCGCTGTCGCTCTTCCGCGACCGCAGCTTCCTGCTCTGTAGCCTGATCGGTTTTATTATCGGCATGTCGCTGTTTGGCTCCGTCACTTTCCTGCCGCTCTATTTACAGGTGGTAAAAGACGCCACGCCGACGCAGGCCGGTTTGCAGCTCATCCCCCTGATGGGGGGGCTGTTGCTCACCTCCATCATCAGCGGGCGCATCATCAGCCGTACCGGGAAATATCGTCTGTTCCCGATCCTCGGCACGCTGCTCGGCGTGGTGGGGATGATGTTACTGACGCGCATTTCAATCACCTCTCCAACCTGGCAGCTTTACCTGTTTACCGGCGTGCTGGGCATGGGGCTGGGACTGGTGATGCAGGTGCTGGTGCTGGCGGTGCAAAACAGCGTGTCAGCCGATCAATACGGCGTCGCGACGTCTGGGGTGACGCTGTTCCGCTCCATTGGCGGGGCGATTGGCGTTGCGCTGTTTGGCGCGGTGTTCACCCATATTCTGCAATCAGGTCTGATCGACAGGCTGCCTGAAGGGGCGGAACTGCCGCGTGAACTTAATCCCGTTGCCATACACCATCTGCCTGATGCCCTGCGTCTGGACTATCTGGATGCGTTCGGCTCGGCGATCCATGCGGTGTTCATGCTGGCGGCGGGGATTATGGTGCTGGCGTTTGTGTTGTCGTGGTTTTTGCGCGAAGCGCCGCTGCGTCGGCAGGCGTGAGGTTAGCGGTTCTGCTTGCGCCTGGACTACCGTAGCCTGATGCCCATCGCCCGGTGGCGCTACGCTTACCGGGCCTACACTTCCCCCGTCACGTA